>WIQG01000202.1:0-288353 GCA_014925785.1 Mycena galopus ATCC 62051
TCAGTGACACCATTGCTCAGCACACCATCTTGATGGACCTTTCACATTTCATTAATAGCTGAACTTGTTGCATCAATATCGACCGCACTACGACACGCCGGGGTCCCATGTCCATTTTTTGATACTGCTCTACATCTCCCACGCACGAAGAATGGTTCTTTAACGATTACTTCGGTGATTCTTTGGATCTGTTTGTTATTTCTCCATTTACTCTTCATCCTTTGGCGCAAACGACTCCATTCTGGTTGTTGTGTTACCGTACTTTGTGCTTGACATGTTAAATAGGTGCTTTAATTATAGTACAGTAGTTTGTATGTAGCGTAGTTTTGAATGGATTCCCTGCACGTTTGCAACGGGTTCACTGCTTATCTGGATTCTGCTCTATTGATTCCAACAGCTTCTGCCCGAACCCTTCCGCGTACCAGCATTCGTATTCGTCTGTCAATGAATGGATCAGGCCTGCTGCAAGATCCACAGTCAAGGCCGTCAAGAATGGGAGGTCAAACCCTTTCTGCCACATGCGCTGGACATCCATTCACATTCAATATCATGTTTAAGCCTTTGCAAGATCGCCAGTATGAAGTGATCCTCCTCTCACCCCACTCACTGTTTGTTGCTGCCGTGTTCTTAATTGCACCCTGGATTGCCAAGGTGCAATTTCCTTCAATATGCATCATTTCTGGTTTGCGTGTGCCTAATTTATCAAAGTGGGCGCCCTCCATCGCCTTCAGTTCCGCATGTATCTCCAACAGCCTGTGGATGGCCCATTCCCTTGCTGTTCGGCCACTCATCTCTATTTTGTGTTCCAGCACTATTCATTGAATATTGTGCGCTCTTTAAGCCTTTAACGGTAAGCTGTCAAACCGCCGTGGTTGCATTGATTTGGACACCATTTGCGTGTCCCTTAAAGGCTTGACCTCGCGTAATTTACGCCAATATTCGAACCGAAGCGATGAACTATTTGGGTGACGGAATTCAACTTCCGAACTTATACCATGGATTTTACTCAGTATAAATATTGGAATTCAACATTGTAATCCTGTGACACAAAAATTGAATTGAGTTTGAGGTTTCATTCACATAGGGCGTAAATTTGAATGACTGGTTGGCATCCATAGCCGAAACGTCGGCACAGGGTGCGCCGATCTTGTTCCCATTGGAGCGGTCGGGTAGCCAGTCGCACTCGGGAAACCGAGTCCCATTTTCTGATGGAAAAAGTGCGACTCGAGCGCCATCAGTGCGACTCGACCACTCCCACTCCCACTAATCTTGTATATACTCTCACATTGGAGCCTACTGCGAGGGGGGCTTCACCATGGATGAAGAACTGGAATGAAGTCTGGAGGCCTGGAGGGGCATGCGCCTGGACTAATGTTGCCGCGAACTCCGACTCAGTCGGGTGAAGTCGACTCCCGAGTCGATGATTGAGTCGAGTCGAGTCGACTTAATCAAGTCGACTCTCGTGGACTCCGGAGTCGAACGAGTCGACTTCAGTCGGTTATTTTAAAGCTATTGTAGACTGAGAAATAATGGATATTACAGCTCAGTTGGATCATAGCTTGCTCAGACCCAAATTTCCTAGGTTATTGCGAAGCATACACGGAGAGATGTATTAGGAATATGTGTAGATATGTGTGTTAGGTAGAACATGGCACAGAACTCTAGTAAGCAGACTGCATTGATTTAAAGTATAAATTCATTCGCTCAGTTGTGTTCACCTTCATTCAATGGCCCAAGAGAATTCAAGGCCTGACAATTTCAAACTTGCAGTCATCAACGTGTCAACAAAGGTCGGCTACAAATCGAAAGCCGCTGCTCATGGCACAAAATCCCAATACACAGAAAGCTTCACTTTGGGGTAAGGATTCATTCTCTTAGTCGCATTTAGCCTCATTTAACAGCCCAAGAGAGTTCAAAGCTTGACAATCTCAAACTTGCAGCTTACAAAGGACAACAAAGGTTGACTTCAAATAAGCATATTTCATGGCTAGGGTATTAAACCATGCATAATAGGCCCACAGGCGTAAAGGCTACGCCCATATTCGGCTTACAGGATGACCTGACTCGCGTGTAAGGACGATCTCGGAGCCCTCAGATGGGATGGGATCCATGTGTATAGTCATTTACAAAGGCCACCCATGTGGTGCTGCTGGCAAAGTTCGGTTCGGTTCAGATTCAAAGCCTCTCGTCCTGAACGCTGAACCTGAATGGAGGGTTCGGTCCGGGCAACTGCCAAACCTTAAACCTGAACCCGTGTTCAGGTTCGGTTTTGCGCCGTTCAACCACATCCAAACCGGTAAAATTTAAGCATGTCGAAGAGGGAAAGCTCTTTCGGTCTGTAAACTTATTGAGTGATGCCCGAAGCTATCGCAGATGGCCTTTGGACGGGATTATCGGCCTGCAACGGAAATCACTGGTGTGACACAGTGGTTGAAGCCAAGAATGGCGATGTTGGCAACATGCTATCCCGAACTTCTGTTAACCGAGAAGTAGAACCACTTCTGAAGAGTATTCACTATGAAAACATCCAGATATACACCAAAGGTCACTCAAAATTACAGGTAAAATACAATTCGGTGTTTGAACGCGACGGCTTCCCTCCGAACACCGCACCTGAACATGGTGCTCGGTTTGGGCACAGGCTGAACCTAAACCTGAGACGTCCGGTCCAGGTTCGGTTTAGGTTCGGACCGATTTCCGAACTGAACCTTGCTACCACTATGCCCACGCAAACAATTGGCGAGTAACAGCAAGCAGTCAGCTGCAAAAAATTGGATCGGCAGGCTTTGATTCAATGACACCCTTAATTACGCGTGAACGGATGGTTAGGAAGTAAATTCTGCAATGTAAAAACGAATCACGGAACTGGGTGGACTGTACTGAATGCTCACGAGGAATCCCATACCAATGGGGAATTCCACAAAGTTTATCGCAGCGATCCCACAGCCACTTCCACTGCTCATAGTCGGCTGCCGATGAATGAGACCTGCGTTTATGAGCCTTCCTCCTTCCCCTCTCTATCTTCAGCACTGAAGCAGACCAAGACTCACAACTCCGCCCTGTAATTAATGTTTAATCTCTGCATGTAGCATGAAATCTGTCCAGTCGGCAGTTAAATCTGACAATTGATGTTTTAGGTGGAATTACTCATGATTTTATCTAGCCAGTGTAGTAGCCACTCGGGTCATTGCCCATCGGGATGCCGTTAAGCCACTTTATCTGATCACCATCTTATTGAGCCACCGAAGTGGTTGCCTTTATGGCACCTTCCTAACTTACATTTCTTGGTTGTCGAACATAGATCCTTATCTTGGATGAATTGCCTTGCTTCTCGCGCTCCGTTTTTAGCAGAAATGCGGGAATTCAATGAAGCGTTGGATCCTATATGAACTCTGATTTTTATTTTATCGATCTGGGTTGCTTGAAAACCGGGGCAACTTGTGACTAAAATTCTCAGCAAGTGGTCCTTCTTGGTTAGATCCTTGCCCGAGTACTCATATTTCAGCAAGCAGGAATCTTTCTATCATGCACATGGTCCATTTCCATTGGATCTAGGAGGCATAGCTCATTCCTGCTATTTGCGGAACTTAGGGTGCACAATTTTTGATTTTTGTCACTTCGAGCAAGACAGCTGTAACTCATTCAATGCTGAGTCAATTCCGATATTCTCCATATCCTTGAAACTGCATTAGAAATATGCAGGTGCCTATGTTCTCAGAATCGCAACACCGCGAAACTTACCAAATTGGAAATTTGCGGAGGAGATGTGATACTCATATGACTTACTTTCCTTCAAATTGACTCGGGCTTACATTTAGTATAGCTATGTTTTATTGAGGTCATTGGGTCTAAATATTTGAACTTGAGTGCTTTTAGCATCAGAAGGCGCTAAGTTGAATTATGCAGTGATGCTGGACAGAAAACAATTATTTTGACTAGTACAACCCTCTCTGAAGACTCAGGATCATTCTACTGCATGCTAAGACAATGTGGAAGAAATATCCACCGACTTCACCGTCTCAAGTCAACCCAAAGTCGACTTGAGTCGAACTGGTTTGACTCGACTCATAAATTACAGCTTTTTGCGGAACATAGGGCGGGCGCGTTTTTTTTTCTGTTTTTGTGTGTTTTCGCCAGGAACGCTCTCCTAAGCTCAATTCTAGTCGGATTCTCTTGAAACCTGGTGCATTAGAATCGCATTCAAAATCCGCAGTTGCTACAACACCGGTATTTTTGATATCCTTACATAATAGGATTCTCCCCAAAAATTCTTGGTTTCCACTAGGAATGCTGTAGCAATAGGAGTAGTGCACCAATTAAGCTAATTCTTGGATATGTTATGTATCACATGTGGTACTAGTCAACTGTACCATTTTACAATGTTACCACCACCAAATGGTGGTATATACCTTCATTCATCGTGATGTGTAAATATATAGCTCACAAAAATGTGGGCCAAATGAGGATATATGGCTAGATTGAATATGTGAGAGTGGCATTGACTAGTACCACATGTGATACATAACATATCCGAGAATTAGCCTAATCGGTGTACTACTCCTATTGCTACAGTGTTCCTAGCGGAAACCAAGAATTTTTTGGGAGAATCCTATTATGTAAGGATATCAAAAATACCGGCATTGTAGCGACTGCGGATTTTGAATGCGATTCTAACGCACCAGGTTTCAAGAGAATCCGACTAGAATTGAGCTTAGGAGAGCGTTCCTGGCGAAAACACACAAAAACAGAAAAAAAACACGCCCGCCCTATGTTCTGCAAAAAGCTGGAAGTCGAGTTGAGCGACTTTTATCGACTCGATTCCCAGATGACTCAACTTTGGAGTTGCGGCAAGATTAGCCTGCACTGCTGAAAGACAGTCACTCCTACTGTGAATGGATCATGTTCGAGAAAGGTTTGCAAAGAAAAACTTCTAAAACTAAACCCTAACCAAAACCACTCAACAGCACTGTCCTTACATTTTTTTTTATTTTTTATTTTTTATTTTTTTGGTTGGTAGTACGTCGTCTGAAAGGACGTTTGGCGGGACAACTAACAATTGGCTAGCCTCCCAAACCACGTAAGAAAGAGGAAACAAGGACCTCTATGAGAAGTGACATAATAACACCTTACCGCCCAAGGAAATGCATAAATGCACGCTACAATACGCAGCAGTGTAGGGTTTCGAGCCTCACCTGTTCCTGCCCCGCCGGCCTGAGGCCGGAGGGGAGGGAGGTAGCAGCGGCTCAAGACCTACTAAAACCTTGGACATTCTCAACCAGTTGTCTGGCAGTTTATCTTCATCCTTGAGAGTTTCACTCCAGGTTTGGAGGACAAGGATGGAGTTCACGGAATCTTGTTTACCGTATCATAACTTATTTGTTAACTGGCAGTCGAGTGCTAGCCTCCAGTTTATGGTGTATAGCCATCTATTTCGTATCTCCCGTTCAGAGAGTGATGCCCCTCCGTTTTCAATTACAGAGTTGTTTCGGAGTTTCCAGATTAGGAAAAGCGACTCAGAGATGAGGATCCGGAACAGGTGAGTTGCGCCATGTAGGTGACGTCCATTCTCATCTTTAATTTTTACTAGGCCACACCCGAGGATGAGGCCTAATGACAGTTCCTTCCAGGTGTGGTGCTTTTTGAGCCAGAGCTCCTTGACCAGGTCCCATACTTGACTCTGGCCAGGGCATCTGCATTTCAAGATTATGTGCTCGAGATCTTCTGTCTCCCCACAAAACTGGCAGGTGACACGATCTTCACAGTCTGGGATGTGTTTCCAATACGAGCCGATGCGGTGGGCATCGTGCATTGACTTCCAGAGGAAGTTCTTTACCTGGCGGCTGAAATCTTTGTGCCGGATAGCCTTCCATATCCCCGCACTGGAGGGGGTGGTGCCTGTTAAGTCCCGTATGGCGGACTGGACCAGGGCTACATTTCGGTTAGTAGCAGGCCTTGACACACGGTCCTTGTGTTCCTTGATTGCTGCATATGCAGTCTTCTGGGTGAGGCTAGACAGTTTCAAGCCTCTGAGTCTCATCTCATCTGGAATTCGGAGGTCAACAGAGTCTGGGGAGTTTGACTGGGTTCCCTCCTTTGCCAGCTTTGTAGCTTCAACTCCGTGGGACTTCCACATCATATCATCGTCTTCATGGGTAATAAAAAATACCTGCCCCTCATGGAGCTTCAGTCTGGCAGCTAACGCCTGCAGGGGGACTCGGTTTGCGACCCCTGTCCATCCACGGTCCTCGTAGGTGGGAAGCTTGGAGCACATAGCATGCTGTAGAGAGCTATGGGTGCTGTGGAAAATTATGGGAGTGGCAGGGTGTGCCCGCTGAAGTACTATGAGTGCAGCCACCGTTTCAGCTGCATCAGATGTTTGGGGAATTTCCTCAGGGACGTTTAAGCCTGTGTTGCGAGTATCTTCTGGTCCGTACCAGATCCCAGCCCCGGCTGACCGAGTGCCTCCTTGGCCCTGTGCTGTTGTGCCACTGATGAACACATCCAATGGGATAGCTTGTGGCATTGTGTTCTGGGGATGAGGGCCAATAGTTCCCTCACCCTCAGTGGCCAGTCCACCTAGGAGTGTGCAGACACGGAATCCCTCAGTGAGAGATTCTATTTGTTTTGGGGGGACAAATTGTCTCCGTGGGTCATCAGGGCCCAAGTCAACCACGGGGACTTTGTGTTCCGGTGTCCTTGGGTCCCATCTTGGAAGCAGGTGGTTCAGTCTAGAGAGGACAGAGGTTGCACAAGAGTGTGGGTTCTTGCAGTCACGGGTGCGTCGGTCCTCCGAACAAGACAGGCACTTACATGTCTTAGAGGGCTTGTGATCATTTTGCTGAAGCCTTTGAGTAAGTTCAGTACCCTCCCTTATAAGAAGGACATTATGATGTGCTCGCAGGTATTTGCATGCAGCTGTGTTGTTGCGTTGGGTCTGGTCTGGGTCTTGGCCAAAGTGGTGGAAAAGTGGGAGTTGTTCCCGGATTTCGACAGATGGGTTTATGGTGTTGAAGTCAGTGCCATATTTGAGGGCACATTTGATCATGCCTTTTAGGTGCTTAGGCCACTCCCTTGAGTTCGCTTGCCAGGTTTGTAAGAACATGTTGAGGTGCGAGTCCTCATCAACACGTGAACCTTTTACATCGTGTAGTTCGAGCTTCCTGTCTGCTATGTAGGCCCATGTTGCTCTTGTGAGTGGGTCAAGGTCAAGGAAGGATTTCAGTTTCATGAGATGGATTGCATCATTCCGGGCTCTAAGATCAAGTAGATTTTTTCCTCCCTCTACCACAGGCGCCATGAGCATGTCTTGGCTCACCAGCGAAGACTTTGCACCTCCCCACATGAACTCACGCTGGGCTTTTTGGAGGAGGGTGACAACCTTTTCAGGCATGCCATTCACCTGCGTGAGGTATTGTGTCTTTGCCCCAATTGTGATCTGGACAATATTTTTGCGCTGTTCAAGTGAGGGCTTCTGCCTTTCCCACCTTTCAAGGGATGAGTCAATACTCTCCAGGACTGGTGTCCATACGGCGAAATCATCAATACCATTCCCAATATGGCCGCCAAGAATACGTACAGATTCTCCATCCTTGGCAATGTGCACTGAGGCGGGGATTGGTGAGTCGCCAGGGTTGAGTTTGCGTGTCTGTAACACCTGTGCTCTGTAGGCGGGGGTGCCCACTGGGATGACCTCAGTCTTAGCGACATTGAATTTCGCACTAGAGGCTAAGCACCACTTATGTAGGATAGCTTGCAGTTCATCAAAACTATCGAGAGCGTCTAGGTAGACAGTAGTGTCATCAGCAAACATCTTGCAGATAACTTTTTCTAAGACATGGGGTACTGAGTAGCCACGCAGGTTTGAGTTCCGGAGCATCTCAGCCAGTGGCTCAATGGCCAGGTTGAATAGAAGACAGGAGAGTGGGTCGCCTTGGCGCACTCCACGGATGATCTTGAATGCTGAGCTAAACTCGCCATTGATCAAAACATGAGTTGTAGCATCGGAGTAGAGTGCCTTGATAGTGTTGATGAAATTTTCGGGGATACCGCGCTTTTTCATAGCCCTCCACAAGTATGTGTGGGAGGTCTTATCGTAGGCTTTTTCTTGGTCGAGTGCGACAATTACGCCATTTTGAATGTCATCCTCAGAGTAGTCTACAACCTCCATGGCAAGGAAGATCTGGTCTGCAATCTTACGTCCCTTCATAAAACCAGCCTGGTCCTTGTGTATGAGGTGAGGAGCTATCCTTGAGAGCTTGTTCGTCAGGGCTTTTGTGAATAGCTTGTAGTCGGTGTCCAGGACAGTGATTGGGCGGTAATTTGCTATGTCTGTGTTGTCCTTTTTCTTGAAGATTGGACACTTCCAACCTGTTGCAAAACCAGTCCCTTTTACAACTCCATAAGTTTCAATGTCATTGTAGACCATGGTGAGAACCCGGGTAACGTTGAAGAGCTTTGCCCCGTGTGTTGGGTCTGACTCATTTTCTACTTTAGAGCTGGCATAATGTGGCTGGAATTTTTTCCATAGCTCATTTTTAAACCCATCTACACCTGCAGCAGTGCCTAGGCTTGCCTGTTTGAGGGCATTTAGGACATCAGCCTCTACCAGCGATGAGGCAAGGCTTTCCATCTCTGGGTGATCCGCATGGGAGCTCATGCCCTCAAGAACTTCATCAATTGCCTGGTCTTTGGCCAGGGGGTCCTGTTCGGTTGGGTCAGCCTGGAGATCATTGTGGTAGTTTCTGGCAAGCTCTGCCATTTCATCAGACCTAGAGGCATATTGCTCTGGCACCACATCTGTGCGGCGCAGGAAGGACATTGTGTCTCTGGGCCTCGAGTCTTTGCTTATACGAACCGCATACTTGGAAACTTTATCCAGTTGGGTGTGGCTGCGGACCCTTGTTGTGATTTGGTTCCTCTTCCTCTGTCGTTCGACTATGGCATCAATTTGTTTCTGAAGGCGGCTAACTTTGCATGCATCAGACTCGGTGTCATCTGGGTCTTCTGGGTCCGGCACCGTGGTGGTGCCATTTGCTGTGAGATCCTCAGATAGGTCACTTAGGTCTGAGCTATCTTGTGTTGAGTTTAGGTTCTCATTGTTCACACGGTTTCCGAGAGCTGCTTGGCGTTGCCTCTGGAGCTTGCGCTTATGTTGTTCAAGAGCGCCGATGGCCTCTTTTGCAGGTTTGCGTCCAAAGTCCCTGCATGTACACTTCCACTCTGCCAGGCGTGTTTGAGGGTTTGCATCTTCTGTCCGCTCTATTGCAGTGTTTGCGCGTTCCATTTCTTGTCCTAGCTCTGTGCAGAAGTCCATGAATTTTTTATCATCTGCTAGGAAGATAGGGATGGTGTAGTTTCCTTCACCAATAAATGGTGAACCTGGTGCAGTTATTTGGACAGAGACCATTCGGTGGTCTGATAGTTTGCCCACATCAATTATGTCCCATTTTCTCGACCGTGCCAGAAGTTCCGGGGAGACATAGGCCCTGTCCAGGCGGGCGTGTTTCGAACCATGGGAGTAGGTATATTCCTTGGTGTCAGGGTTGACTGCTCTCCAGCCATCTTTCAAGTTTAGAAGCGGTTTGAAGTTTGCGAGCGCAGCGGTTGCAGCCGCATTATCACCTTTATGCGGGAGTCTGTCCATGGGTTCTTCCACAATGTTTGTGTCACCTCCAAAGTAGTCTGGGACAGGGACGTTTACTGTCATCCACAGGTTGGATAGATCATCCCAGAATTTTCGGTTTTCAGCCATGTTGTCAGCAGGGGCATACACTCCAAGGATAGTTATGGTCTCCTTGCCATGCCAGGGTAGCACTGCAAGGATGGCCCTGCCTGGGATTAGGTAATGGATTTCTACTCCCTCAGTGTTTGTGAGCTCCCTATTCAGCACAATGGCGATTCCCTTTGTGCTGGTGTCCTCTGGGTCAGGGGAGTTGTAGATCTCCATGTGTCTGCCAAGGTGGCTGTCTTGAATCTCAACAGTTTGTTCTGCTGAGAGGTGGGTTTCGCCCACTATGAGCACACCTATCTTGTGGTCAAACATACTGCAATGGAGACTGTGCCACTTGTGTTCAGGGTGCTGTATTGATCGTTTCTTACGACCATTTACATTTAAGGCATGTATATTTAGGTGTGCAGCAGTTTTTCTGCCAATGGCTGGATTTCCCCGGTGCTGCTGTAGGCGTTTGCGCTGGAAGAACGCAGGAGCATGCTCGTGGCTCTGAGGTATCCCTGGTGTTCTGCGGCATGCAGACTGTCTGGTCTGGACATGGTCCCTGGTGGGGGTCCCCTCGGGCGGGGTGCTGGGTGCGGGAACACTGGGCGACGATGCGCCTCGGGCTGGTGGTGCGGAGACAGGGTTTTCACCCTGCCTGGCATGCCTGGTAGCCCGTGTGCTTTGTATGGGCAGGTCGCGATTCACAGACTCACCTCTCGAGGGGTTTCCCCCACGGTTAGCGAGTCGCAAAGATCGGCGGACCGGCCCGGCGTGTGCACTCACGCCGCCGCCCTCTACAATTCCATCTCTGTCATCGGGGCCGTGGCTGGCGGTCAGTGCCACATTCCCTCCGGAGACGGAATCAGCATCACCCCCACTACTCACTTCCTCAACCTCCAAAAGATAAAAACAAGAAGGCGTTGATTTTACGTACATCTGGGCGCCAACAAATGCGTCAGGTATGGGGCAGACCATCCCGGTCTCCATGGGGAGCATGCTATCGGTACTGAGGCAGGGTACTATATGGGTAGAGTCCCTGCCCTTTCCCGATAGCTTCAGCCTCTCGGCGCGGCGAGCTCTGGCCTAAATAGGCCTCCGCATGTGTGGAAACCACGTGGCTTTCCCGTTCGAGCGGTACCATTTGGGCCTATGGTTGCTGTGAGGTCACGGAGAGAGAAAACAGCTAAAAAACCCCGGTGTGAGTCCCATACGTCACGGTATTGGGGTGTCACTCTTCATGCACAGACTCAGAGTAGGTGGACAGCAACTTGCTGTAGTGGTCGGTCCTCCAAACATAGAGGGTAACCAGAGATGAGCAGGGGGTCAGTACTTTATGTTGTTGAGCACAAGATGGCGGAACATAGCCCGCCCTATGGTGAGAAGTCCATAGCATACCGAGGAGAATTCGAGGAGGGGAGGCCACCATTAAGATTTGCCCAAAATTTTAATTGTTACAGGATAGTCACACGCAGATGGGAATTAAGAAAATCAATTGAGGCGCAAAGTAGAATACACGAAGCACGAGAGGGAGAGCATATGTAAACAGGGGGCGAGAAACTCTAAGGTTATGTGCGTGTATAGAAGCGCGGCATTAGCGGGACAGGCTAGCGACGATCACCGCCCTTGCGGGTATCCTTCCCTTTTCCCTTCCCCTTGACATCTTTCTTGTCGTCACGTTTGCCGCCCTTGATGAATTTCTTAGCGGGGGGAGCGAGGGCATCGCGGGTGTCAACCATCCAGGCACGGATTGTATCGGGGGTGAGGCCGAGCCAGCCGGGGATGTGGCGAGTGAAGCAGAGGCCGAGCGGGTGGTCGCACCCGAGGCAGAGGACGCAGTGGAGGGCGCGGGGGTGGATGCGGCCTTGTCCGGAAAAGGTGGTGTCCATTACGAGTGCCGCAAACAGGCTCTGGAGCACTGCGAAGGTGGCTTCGTGGCGAGCCGGCGAGCGCACGTAGACGTTCCATGCAGTGAAGGTGCCACCACGTGGGGATAGAAGTTCGATGGGCTCGGCGCGGATCGAGTCGAGCCAGAGGTCAAGGCAGTGATCCGCTGGGGTCTCGGGGGGGAAAGCGTCGCGGTTCGCGCGGACATGGCGGGTGATGGCCGGGTCGTTGGCAGCGTAGTCGACGATGGTGTTCTCGGCAAGGACAGCGTTGCTCACGGGGATGGTGAAGCCAGCGAAAGTACCGATAAAGCCAGTGATGGGCGGAGAGTAGGCGTGGAAGAAGATGGAGATATCATCAGACGAAAGGAAGGTGGCGTCAAGGAAATACTCGAGTTCGTACTGGCGCAAGCCCCCGATCAGCCATGCGATGGGGTCGGGGCCCCGCTCCGTGCGGCCGGGAGAGCCAATGAGGACCTCGTCGTGGGGGATGTTGAAGCGGTTTGCGATAGTGGTGCGCAGCATCTCAGTAGTCTGCATGATGTCGCCATTACCCCCCACGACGTAGGCGAGAGCCTTAGGGCCGGGGGCGGCATCCCACTGGGCACGCTGGTGGTCGGTGACGCCGCGAAAAAGGACCGAGGAGGTGATGCCGTAGACTGGGCGGGGGTCCGCAGGTGTTGGGGTGAAAGAGCCCTGCGGTGGGTTTCCATCGCGCGTATCGAATGCCGGTGCGAAGTGGCGGCACGAGGGGGGGGCTGAGGGCAACGTTCCTCGGTGGCGGGGACGTTTGCACGCCAGGAGGAGTCAGCGCGTTGGCGCTTCGGCGGGGATACCGGGGTGGCGTCGTCTCGTGGCCGCCGAGACGACGAGGCTCCCATGCCGGCGTCAGTCTGGTGACCCAGAGAGAGCGCGATGCCGCGCGCGAGGTCCGCGTCTTCGTCGTACGAGGTACAGCTGTCTCCGAAGATACCACCTGGGGCCGGCGATGGGGAGGGAGGGGGGGACGGCGACGAGAATCGGAGCGGAGGGAGGGGGATGGTCAGCGGCCGCGACGCTAGGTGGGTGTCAACTAGGGGTATCAGACGGGGAAGTTACGGCTTACACGTCGCCTTTGTCTGCTGCTCTTTGCCCTTCCCCTTTGTTCCCTTGCGCTTCTGTGCGTGTGACACGATGGGTTCGATGGTGGGGCTCGGGAGCGGCGGGAAAGAGCTGCGGCACGGCGAGGGGCTGGCGGATGGGACGTAGGTGATGGGGGGGACGGGCGCCGCAGAAGCGGGCGTCGAGGTAGCGTCGGGGGTGGGGTCAGGTACCAGGAAGGGGGAGCCTCCGGCGTTGGGCATCTGCAGTCCAACTGTGCTCGCCTAGCGTGCATCAGTGTTTGCATAGCTTGCAAGTCATGGTCTGGCTTACCGTGGCAGGAGCACCGGTTGCGGCCACAGCCACTCCGTCCGTGGCATTGGGTGTGGCGTTAGGAATGGTCGTCGCAGTGGGAGCGAGGAGGGCAGCCGCTGCCGCAATGGCAGCAGAGACTGGAACCCCATTGGCGGCGTCAGGGGGGGTCGGGATGGCGTCAGGCGTAGGGCCGCCCGCAGCCTCGACGATGGGGGTCAGGAGGGTCGTCGTCGTAGCCGGCGCGGCGGGCGCAGCTGGTGGGTCTTGCGCGGGGGTGCTGGAAGCACGTCTGGCGGCATGGGTGGCGCGCTCGGCGACGCTAGAGAGAGAGGTGGTGGAAATGGGTTTTGGAGCCATTGAGTGCAGAGGGGGGAGCTTTGGGCTGGGATGCTGGTGGACTGGTTTGAGTTCTGGGGGGTGAGGAGGAAGACGTAGTGAACGCACTGTTTTTTATGTGCTCGCACAAAGGATGGCTTCGGTTTATGGCCTTCAATGGTTGTAGTCCAAAAAAAGAGGGTATGGTCAAAGGGACAACAAAACGCCTCGCGTCGATGACGTGCGAGCGGGCGGTGTCAGTCGAGGGCCTCGAGGTACCTCTTGGGGGTTGCAGATAAGGATGGCGGGGCATCAGGGGCTGGCGGGCGTCCAGGGGACAAAGAGGAAACCGTGCAGGGCAGAGGGGATGAGGTGGGCCTCTTTGTTCCGAAGCAGAGCGGCGCGCGTGTCGGGCGTAGCAGTGCCCACCGAGAGGCGGAGGGCGTGGGCTCGTGCGATTCGGCTCCAGCGGCGTTGGAGTGGGAAAGGTCGGAGTTCGGTGCGGGGTGAGCCACGAGGTCGAAAGTTCTTTGAAAAAACTTCTGTGGAAGGTCTTTGAGGGTTTCCTTTTTTATTGACAAAGCAACGTGTCAGCTATTTCTGGAGGAAAAGTGCGGCAGCAGGGGTGGAGGGTAAAGGCGTCGAGAGGGGGCCAACATCCTCGTCGCAGGTGGCTGGGCGTGGACGGTGCGAGCGACTGGTATGTGGGGGTGGGAGTGGTAAAAGAGCGTACGATTCACACGCTAGCATGGCACCTGTCAACAAAATCCCTGATCGAAAGCGGGTGTCTCCCGGTCGGTGGCGTGTGGCCAGCGCGTCGCAGGGGGGAGTAGCGGTCGGCTCGAGACCTCTGCGCAAAGCTCAGACAGAGGTGGGCTCCTTGTCTTCCTCGCTATACGTAGAGAAACTGTCTCGCCTTGCCACTGGATGCGTGGGAAAACCGACCAACATGGTGGTTCGGAACAAGGGACTCAGCACTGTCCTTACAGCTCTTTGCAGAACTTGGGTTGGGGCCTGTTTTTCTCTCATTTCATGGATTTTCAGCAAGTCATCCGCCCCGACCTCAATTTCGATTGGATTGCCTTGGAAGTAGGCACGTTAGAATCACATTCAAAATGCACAGTCAATACAATACCGGTATTTTTTATGCCATCAAAAATGAAATTTCTACTGTAAAACCTGTCTTCAGCAAGTCACCTGCAACATTTGGAGTACTGCTCAGATTAGCCTAAATCTTGGATATATTATACCTATAGATGTACTCTAGTCAACCATGATGATTTTACATGTGGTTGTACCCAAATCTGCTTTAAGTGCTCCATTTTCTAGAGGAGGGGAATGACCATTTCAACAAAGTGCGGAATGAATTACACAAGGAAGATAACCAATTTTGTACTGGCCAAACATGTGAAAAACATTGAGAACCAATTTACAATGTGTTTTGCATAGTTCCTGGTTCAATATTTGAAAGATATTCAAAATAGCTTCTTCATCACTTGGATATCTTCTGCATGATGGTGGGTATGCAGAACATATTTTGAACACATTTTACATGCCGTTCTGTCAAAAAAATGGAGTGCATTGTATATTGGTTCTTGATGTTTTTCATATGTTTGGTCAGTACAACATTGGTTATCCTTGTTGTGTTACAGTTACTTCGAAAATCATCAATCAAAAGTTCAAGTTGGCTAGAGTACATTGATATGTATAACATATCCAAAATCTAGGTTAATCCGAGACTGGGGCGCGTGAAGGTTTGACAAGTGACCAAGTTTGTTGGAGACTGACCCACTCCAACGGCAATCACATGTACGTACCCTGTCCAGGGAGCGCCTGCCAGAGCGGTCAAGTTGCCCCAGGTTCTCCACCGAGAAATACCAGGCCTCATGTGTTGTGAATCCCGTCTCAACCAATTCCAGGAAAAATAGCACTGCGACTGAGAATGACTGAGCTTAGAGCAAAGGTAGCCATGGTTGTCATTTTACCTAGCCATTTTGTTGCTTTTCTATCGTGTTCGAAATTTTGCCAGTATGTATCTGCAGTGCGACGTTAGGCCGGAATTTCTACCGCAAGGATACATACATGTTTACACCGTCAGAGTTCCCATGAGAAGGTAGTTGAATGAATTCCCTAAAAACTGCAAAATGTTCAGAGGGAGCAGAATTGATCAGAGGGCGCAAACATAGGGCCCGATTCTGGCGAGGTGGTTATTACAATGCTTAACCTCAATGTCATTGAGACTGAAGAGACGTACACAGGGACCAAGTCGAGGGCGAGAAGGTTGGGCGCAGGATCGGAAGGGTCAGACATCACGGGAGAGAACGGTGAAACAATCCATGAGTGCAATGCATCTCAATTTATGCGGTCGCACCCAGCGGCCCGGCCCGTTGATGTGAGGTAAATCTCCCGTTCAATCTGATATCTGTCACTTGTTCCGGGTTCCAACGATTGAAAAGATGGTTAGATTGTAAGTACGGGCGCTGGCCGCGCCGGGACGTCATGCCACAAAACTTCCTTCTGTAAGCAGGGTGGAAATTCGGCAAACATGAATTCCGGCGTTTTATCTAGCCAACTCGGAGTCACAACTTTCGATTCCCGGTCCCGAAATGTGTCTGTATACTACATTGCTCCCTACTTGGTTAATGAATGTGCGATCTTGCAAAAATAGCACTGAGTTTCAAGTTCGGCAAAGCCATCCCAGAGGTAAGTATCTTGCTGTCATATTTGGAGCGGTGAAGGGCAACGAGAAATTGATGAGTAGGGCGTTCAAGACTTGAAGTGGCAACATCAATCATACGTATTTGAACTTCGTACGTATGATTGATGCTGCCTTGATGCTGCCATTGAAATAACGAACGAACGCAAATGAAAGGCCCCTGTGGCGCAGCGCTGGAGATGATCACCACGCTAATTTAGGACGAGATACTGTGTGTATAGAACAGCGGACCGAGTCCCGGTCTCCGCTCATTTCCCTCGAACGTCGTATCTACCCCGCTTCAAATACATTTGAACAAAGTTGCACCGGCCGAGAAGCCGGAGCGCAAGCGAGACCAAGCGAATCAAGTGATCAATATATATTTTGTCTCCTTCCTCTTTTGGGTTTGGACTCGTTGCAACCGATCATCCTCTCAATTTGATTTTTCGAGGATTGCATTGCGGTTGACTTTGTACAAGACAGCTTGCATCTGGACTTGTGGACGCACACCGACTGACGCTTGAGTATTCCAACTCGCGTCTCACTTGCACCTCCGACTTGCACGGCCCTGTATATCGACCACGGCGCCCCGCCGACGATCCCGACAGACCTCCTCCCCTACGAATCCCACACCGAAGACCCGAAATGGCAGATTCGGTTCACGGTGGTGTGCCGCCCTCGGGCTGTTCGTCGTACTCGCTGCACTGCGGGCCCTCCGTCCGAGCAACCTCAAGCAGGCGTTGAATCCGAGGCGACTTCTTGGGGTTCGGTTTGCGTGCGGGGGAGTACGAACCGGTGCCCAGTGAGCCAGAGATAGCTGGGAAGGAAGGAGAGACGGGGAAGCCCGGGAGGGAGGGAATGCGGTGAAGACTGTGGGGAGGATGCTGGATAGTGTGCGGTTGTGGAGTCTACCCGGGATTCCGCTTAATGTCGGGCAGAGTGCGTTGCAGGAAAACCAATGCCAATGGTACTAATTTGTCGCAGTGCTCGTCGTGGCGGGATACGCCGTCTTTGCGCTGGTGTGCATCATCCTCCAGGTGCCGCTCATTGAGAGCTGGTGCCTCCCTCGATTTATTCCTCTTGTATTACCCATCATCTCATACGAAATCGCAGACTTCCTCGCCCTTGCCCAACTCCCGCTCGTCTTCCTCCTCGCGTTTAAGAACTCCCCGCTCCCTGCCCTCTTGTTGGGACCAGGCGTCGATTACAAGAAGCTCAATTATATTCACCGGTGCGTCTCCTCTTGCACCCTGCCTCCGAACGATTCTAATATGGAATGGACAGGTGGTCCGCGCGTTTCATCTTCCTCGGCGCGATGGTCCATGGCTCGCTCTGCATAAACTAGCTTTGCCCTCCCCATTCTCACCCAGCAAAAAGAGGCCTCGGGCGTCGCGGCGCTCACGACGCTCTGCCTTATCGTGCTGACGAGCGTGGCGCCGGTGAGGCGGTGGTGCTACGCGGCGTTTTTGGTGCTGCAGTAAGTCGCGTTTTTTCTTTTGCGTCGGCATGGTGCACGTCCTTCCCTTGCTTCGCGCTTCGCGAGCTCCCATTGCCTCCCTTTATCGCCCTTCTCCCTTACCTCCATCCTTCCTCCCTTCTCTTCCTTACCCTTATCCTATCTCCTCGCCCTTCCTTTCCCCGCCTCCCTTCTCTCTTGCTCCCTTCTCTCCTCTCAACTGTCTCGATACCATGCTAACGCTCCTCCTCCCAGTTCCCGCCTTCTATGCCGAGCCGTGGATCTTCCCCCCCTTGGCGTTCTACGGCGCCGATCTCCCGCCGCGCATACTGAGGTGGCGGGTCGCGGTGAGGAGGGTGGAGGGGAAGGAGGGAGGGATGGAGGGTGGAGGGGAAGGAGGGAGGGATGTCGCTTGTATGCTCTACATTCTTCTCCACCTCTCCTCGGTCCTGGCTCTCTCGACCACGACTCGCTAACGCTCGCCCCGCAGATTCACATCCCACACGCGATGACTAGCTAGCGCGCGGGGTAGCACGTCCAGCTGCGCGAGCTGGTTGGGGGAAGGGTCTGGGAGGTGCACCCGCTTAGTGTGTGTAATGCACCGAGCGGGGAGGGGTGTTTGAGAGGTCGGTTTTTACCTTTCTAGTCATTTTCGGTCTTCTCTCTTTGGTGCGGTGTGGGGAGGGGTGATGCGCGGCGGTGTACGGGGCGGCGGGAGCACCTGGTGATCATGGCTCCTGAAAAGGAGCAGGTAACAGCATTGATGTGATTGGTGTTGAGCGCGTGGTAGCCACTCTGCGCCGCATGCCATCATAGCCACCGGGTGGCTCCTGGTGGCTCGCCGCAACCTCTCTATTATCGGCTCCCGCAACCGCTCCAAAAATTCCTTTTCGTCCATTGTCGCAGTATCCGAACGAACAACATTGCAGAGTCCGTCAGACTGAGCTGAATGCAACAAAGTGAGAATTAGGGCACAATACGGCGGGCGGATCTTCTGCCCGCGGAGCACGAGCTCTTTGTTGAATATTTGCCAAGGTTTCCACAAAGATTCGAGGAACAATAAGATGTTCAAAATGACAGCACCCATCACAGCCGCTTTGATCGATGCACTGATTGGGAAACGCCCAATAGGAATTTGACCACACGGGTAGTAAATTGCGGGGTTCGGGTCAAATTCGAGTATGGTCTTGCTCTGAGAAGATCAGTTTCCGACGACCTTGGCGTTCGAGGTGACGTATGGCTCAACGAGGAATTGAATTGTCATATCCCTGAGAATTCTATCCCAAGGCAAACACTATCCTCTGGTGCGGCAGCATCAAGAGATAATCTTTTCGATTTTTTTTCAGGGCCCCCCCCAGCCTGGTTGAAAGATAGTTAGGTACGTTCTTTGGCATTCCAATTATTCGCCTTTACTAGCCTAAAGCACCTAGCCGTTACTATCTTCGGCATTTATCTAGGACCAGAATCAACAGGCCGTCATATTACATGTTCATTCTGATTGACTTTTGAGATGAACACCAGGAGAGAGATAAGTCAGTTATGGTTCCTTTCCTCTATTCTCTTCATCGATCTCGCTTGCACAGATTTTGGCCTCGCCCTGCTTTCGAGGCCATTATCATGCTCGTATGCTTTGAGGTACGTCCTTGTTCTAATCTCAAATTCAATGACTTTGGCTTGCCATGTCAATTCATGCACTTACCCTGAAGTGTCTTGAGCGAACGAGAAGACTATTCTATATGAGTCGAGGTTACAGTACGTCCCGGCTTGTCAGCCAGAATGAACCTCAATGCACTGATATTAGATGTACATGTTCTCAAATTGAGTCGGCCCGCAAAAGATTCGTTTCGACTACCTTAGAGCTTTCCTGTCATACTGACTCAAAGTGTGTGCTAAAATATGGCGCCGCCGCCTTCAGACTTCATATCTTGAATGGTGGAACTAATAGCATAGACCATTATATATTGCGCTTCCAGTGTGAAATCTACCCATTGAGCTTGATTCTCAGAGCCCGTGTGAGTCTTTGAATCCTTTTTCACATAAGGTGTATCCGGACTGACTTCCGATCCTCTATATCCGTTATAATTCCTTCCTTCAGCCCGGGGTTGGATGCCTCTGCAGGCGGTTACGATGAATGTACATTGGAGGTACGTTTCTGCCGATTACATTCAACATTTCTTTGACTGATTTTACCTAAGTAGATGCTGGCCTTGGAACCCGACGCGACGACCCCGTTACCATGCTAGTACACCAAAAGGTACGTCATTTCACTCTCGACCACATTTACCTATCTTTCTGAAGGCAGCGCTCAGGCGAAGCTAAATCCGTTCTCCATAATCTCTTGCATCTCTCCTGGGAATCTGGGCCGCTGTTGTAAAGCGCAGCTGTGCTCTCCCTGATACAACAAAAAGCTTTATTACATGGCATGGTCCAAATCAAGAGTACCAGTTCTAGCAATTCTCTTGGTGTACAAGCAGGTAAATGCAGCATCATCCCATGGAAGGGCTCACACAATTCCATCATTGCCTGGACTAGGAAAATCCAGTCCTATGCTGTCTGTTTAGTGGCCTGAACTACTGACAGGCCGACTGGAGCTAATGGCAACTGGGACTAGAAATTCCTGCTAATCCAGGAGGGTCTGGTGGGTGTTTTGAATTTTGATTATGGATCCCCACCGTAACTGTAAATCACAGAGGTGCTTCACATTGTTTTGAAATATGGTGATAATATGAGAAAGATGGTTACAATTAAAGGATGAACAACTATTCGGAACTATAAAGAGACTAGAGGGAGCAGACAAGGAAGCGATAAAGATGAAGGAAGAGGGAGGGATCAACCAATAAGTTTCAAATCACGTGAGGGGCTCGACTCTCACCACCACTGATCGGAGTCCAGATCTGTCAACCTGCCTCTCCCAAGTTGTATTTTGTATCTGACAAGTGGCGCCTTCAATGAGCGAAGTTGTATTTGACATTTGAAAAGTTGTGTCTATGGATTTGGCAAGTTGCACCCTGCCCCAAGAAACTTGTACCCTAGAAGAAGCATCAAGATCAACAGTTGCTCGGAAACTTGTATTCATTTGGCTTGTACACTTGAAAAGTTGTATCATAATTGAGATGCATAAAAATAGAATGAAGTTGTCTTGCCATCTGAGTTGTGGGAGAATGAAGTTGTATTTTGATAAGTTGCTGGTTGTGTCGATCAGATTCGAAGTTGTACATTGCAATATGCAGAGTTGTCCCTCTTTGGAAATTTGATGTGTTTTCTGAAGTTGTTAGATTTAAACCTGTTATAATTTCCAAGTTGTGTTTCATTCTGAGTTGTCTCTTTTTTGGCTCTGATTCTTGAGTTGTCTCTCTAAAAGATGTGATTTTTTCGAAGTTGTAGTAAATACTTTTGATACAGTATACCACCCATAGGTGGGCTATCAGCCGTGTAATATGCATGTATGTCTCTTTTGTTGTCAATGATTCGTTTTGGCTTACTTGTTTCTGATTGGAATTATTGAAGAGGGGTGCTGTTTTGCCTAGACTCGGAGTGATGATGATGTCCATGGCCACAGGATAGGCGGCGCGGAGATATGCCGTCACCAGCCGTCACTGCCTGGTCGACCACCGTGCAGGGTGGACACGCGGTGGATATATAACGCACAGAGGCACGTTTTCACGCTCTCCTTTCCCGCTTCCCTTTGGACTTTCAATTTCCATTTTTCCTCCCTTTATGATTTGCTCAAAAAAGCAAATCGTGGCTGTTCTCTTCATTGTGCGCGTCTTGGCCCACGGTGAATGTGCCCGAATGGGTATTCTCTGGTAGACAGACACTACAAACAGAATTTAGCTCGTGTCTCGCTACCGGATGGGCGTGTGGGTTCATTGTTTCAGTGTCCATCCGAATCATAATTCGAGTCCGGGACGGATAGGCTCTCGCACATAGTGGTTGGCGATGTTCTTTTTGTTGTTCTTGCTACGAGTAAGAAGCTGCGGTAACGTTATGGCCTTCACTCTCCGTCTTCCATTCATTTTCTTCTCCGCTCTGCTCTACCTTGCTGAGTACTGCTTTTACAGGGCAATATCTATAACTGCATTTTGATCGTGGTTATGTGGTGTCATACTTTCTGTGCAATTCAATTCCGTTGCATGCTCTATTCGTTGGTGACGGAATTTACTGCCTTCTCTTGCAAATTCATGGCTGGCATCAGGGAAACATCACCCGCCTATATCGCACTACCAAGTGTCCCGTAGAGCGGTAGGCCCAAAGGCATGTACCCTGTATCATAGAGGGTACATACTCTATCAGAGATCACTGTAGATCCCTAGACCCATACTAGTAGATCGGTAGAGCCATAGAGCACCATAGAGCGATGTAGAACACGTGTTTCTATGGTAGAACACTGATAAGCCGTGAATTCACCAATGCCTGAAATTTAACATTTTCTGGATTTACATTACAGATACTTGCTATACGTAAAGTGACCGAATTTCGCCGAAACTCAGTTTATCTCAGCCTGATTCAGCTCAAATACCTCATTTCTTTTGATCAAATAATTTTTTTCCTTCTTCTCTTGGGGCCCAGTCAAGAAACTGAGTGATTCCCTCCATCTATCGGGCAGAATTTAGACGAAACTCTGCCTCGCTGAATCAACCATCTGACTCTAGCATTTTGAATCAATTTCTGCAGTTAGCTAGGAGTTTAGTGCTGCTCTAATTTTTCTTGTGTGGCTACTTACACGCACATAGTACCTTTCTGGGCACTAAAATCCAGTGATATGATGACAGAATGAAGCCCGAAGAGGGAACTCAGTGATTTTCGGAATTTCGCCCTGCATGCCATACTCAGGTCCTCTCCTGAGTGTCTCCAGGACTCGAAAATTGTTTTAGATCATGAATATGCGCACCCTGGACAGGTGGGATCATCCCTTTAATGCGTAATCACCGGATGTCCGGTTACTTTGCATCATAGCGAGTACACACACGTCTGGCTCTATGACGAGTCCCGAGTCAGTAGACCTGAAGCTATACGCTGAAAACCAAATACGGAACTGGTTGCGGATGAGCATCCAGAAAACACATATACTGGGTGCCTCCGACTAATAAGCCACCGGTTCTGGATCTGACTGTCGTACCATAGGCAGGAGGTTGCGGGTAGTCCAAATAAGCGTTAGAGAATATAATATCCACTCTATGCCAATTATTGAGCTCACAGCAAGTTTATTGGGCAGGTTTCAACATTGTTTATCCACGCTTGTAGCGAGATGATGACGTGTTATCACGTGATGGCTCCAGAACCTTTCAAACCGTAACGGGCCAGATCCGGATAAGGTGCCATACACCCATCAAATATCAATCGGCTCAATATGGCAACCGAGTTCAAACCCAATTTAGGAGTTGATCCTTCACTTGGGCTACGAAGGATACCAGGGTGTCTAATTGAAGGCGAAAGACCCAAGATTCCGGATTTCCAAGAATCATCCAAGGGGCACCAGTATAGAGCCCAGGAAATCCAGAATACTAGAACCAATCGGGTGCTAAGTAAAAGCCTCAATTGCGTCAGGGATAAATCAGACAAATAGGGATCCTGCTCAACCAGGGCCCGTCTCGACGGTTAAATGGTCTAAAGCAACTCTTGGGCTACAGACAAGTTCAAGGTGTCTATAAAGAGGCATTTCAAAGCTTTATCATATCCAACCATAATATCTCAAGGGACTAATCTGGAACCAACATCTCTAGGATCCAGTTCAATCAGTCAGCAAGGTCTTGGCGATCACATTTTATATACTGAGTCATGGACATGGATACGCCAGTAGATAATATATCAAGTTGTAAACTTATTTTTAGATGTATGGTATATAAGGAGGACAGTCTGCAGGGAAACGGGACGGAATCCTACCCAGAAAAGGCTGACAGTCTCTCCAGCAAGTAACGAAGGGTGAAATCTCCAGCTTGATTCATCAAGGCTACTCCAACAAAAGACATGCTTGTATTTTCGAGTTTTCACAAATCTATCAGCTTTATTTGGGATAATATCCTTGTGTGCGTGTTTTAAGTGTGCTATGTGTGTTTCCGTATTTGTTGCGTATTGTGTGTCAACTTGGTTCACTACTCCTGTCTTACGAGGTTAGAGTGGGTGACCCAGAGTTGCAAAACTATAAATTGAACCTTGTCTAAGGACAAACCATTGGACTTGCTTATAGCAATCTGTGCAATCTTAAAAACAACTGTTACACAAAGACCCGTACTCGGTCATACTCTCTGGGACTGTATCTGGAATCACTTGTGGAGTTTGGTTAGTTGTTGTGTTAGGATTTTGTGTTAGTTTCGGGATTTGTGAATCCTAGACAAGAGCACACTTTACTATTGCATTCAGCCCGTCGGATTTGCATATAGTTGTATTTCATATAGACCGCTGGCACACATTTCAACGCCCATGGAAATGCGCTTCTCAATCAAACGGCGTTGCAGGCACCAGATCAGACAGAAAATCAGGTGCTATCAGGCAGGCTCACGCGAGAAGAGATGTGTAAAAATATGTATATTGAGTCTTGACAACAGGTACGGGGTATACGAGTGCGGAATAGTAAGGGAAACCCACCGAACCAATATTCCACCGCAAGTCAGTTTTTATTTGGGGCAGCGCAGGGAAATTAAAGGCTCTTGCTATTGTGCAGGTCAACCGTCAGGTAAGAGCAGTGGGGAGATGGCAACGAGGCTTCTAGCGCAGCTTGAGAGTTGAAAGACAGGTTCGACTGAGCCAGCATTGAGAATCTTGGAGTGACTTGAGCTGATTTGAGTACTTGATGCTTCCATGCGACGAACTTTACTGGCGGGATTGAAAGCCAGGACCATTGAGCTTGGTGGATTCGGAGTCTGCGCTTCAGTGTGATACACTTGAGGCAATTTGTGGCGTGTCGTCTTTAGCAAAGAGTCCAGAAGACGGGATAGCGAGAGCATGAGAGACCCAAGGAGGAGTGACTGATAGGACTTCAAGATCGGTAGTGACTGGCAAGGTGAACAGGAGGGAGAAGATGGAGAGGGAAAAAGTAAGGACTTGACGCACCGTGGAGTATTTGAGTGATTGCGCAGTCATGCTTCTCACGCACGGACATGTGTATGTACTGGCTGACCTTCGTCGAGGATAGGACGCGACAGCGCACCATGAAGAGTCTAGAGTTGAGGGGAGAGCAGGTCACGATGGTAGACAATGTGTCTCTATAGCACTCTACCCGAGACACATTGGCGCTCTATCGGTGTCTACATAGTGATCCGTGATCTATGTTGGGGACGAGCCTCTACCTGATCAAAAGCTGTTTCCTGGTGGGTGGTCCTGCCCTGAAATTTACTCTGAATTGACTATCACTAGTAAGCGTGCAGGGCCGTTGAATTCAATCTGGTTCCCATGCTGCGCAGCTGCAGTACTGTACTACTTCGATCAATTTGGCACGGGTTGTGACCCGTGACCCAAAATACCATTTCGGCACTTCGGCAACTGGCAAATTTTGGCGTGACACCTCCAAAAATTCGGCATTCAAGACGAAATTTTTTGAAAATTCCACCTTTTTTGCACCTTCACAGGAGATCTAGCCTCTATGTCATGCATTTTACATTTGGCACTGGGTGTTGTGATGCGTGACCGAGACCAGAATTCATCGCGGCACAGGGGGTGCGTGACGCGTGACCGCCGAATTGATCGAAATAGTACAGTAATCCCGTTGGTGAAGACTGCTTTGTGAACCGGGGAGATCTGTACGACACGGTCAGTACAGCAGCTCTCACGCGGTTCAGTGTAAGAACCAGTAAATTAATATTTACCTGTACGACACAGTCAGTTCAGCAGCTAATAATGTAGTAAGTAAATCTGTAAGTGTATAGTGGGTAAATATTAATTTACCTCTCACACAGTTCAGTGTAAGAACCAGTGAGAGAAAAAAGATAAAAGATGTGATCATATACTGTAGTATTTTGTTCAATTAGTATAGTCACGTGTCACACGGCCAAAAACCGACGAAAAATTTCGTAAGTCACTGCATCACAGAGCTAATTTTGGTGTTAGCCAAGCGCTGCTGACGGATCAAATTCCCTAAACGGGCTCGGCTACAAAAGGTTCCAATCGTCACACCAAAAAGGATCAAAAAGGGCTTACAAATTGAACGAAATACTACAGTATATTGATCTCGCACATGTGCTGGACGCATAGCAGGATGCTCAGATCTTAACACTCCTCCTCAGTGTGCTAAACACGTGCCAGTCAACCAACAATGCCCCGCATTGGCCGGAATTTCTTCAATGGAGGCTCAGGAAGAGCCTTGGTAAATATATCCGACATGTTCTCGGACCTGTGGACGTAGGTAAACTTGAGTTTGCCAGTTTTGACGTGATCCCGGGAGAAGTGGTATTGCACATCAATGTGCTTGGCTTGAGAGTAAAATGAAGGGTCAGCCGTGAGGATTAATGCGCGCTGGTTGTAGCAATGAATGGCAGTAGCATTCTTCTGCCGATAACCAACAGCATGGAGCAGCATTCTCGGCCATACGGCTTCCTTGGCAGCATGGCAGCAAGCCATATATTTGGCTTCAGTGCTAGATGACGCCACTGTACTCTGTTGCTTGGACATCCAAGAGATGGCCCCGCTTCCCAGAGACATACAGTAACCGGAGCTCACTCCGTCGGGATTGTTAGTCAATTCTGCCAAAATCCCGGTGAACTCCACTGGCTTGCCGCTAAGCGGATCTTACAATATCTCATTGGTACAAAATCTTGTGCCCTCGTCCTCGGCAGTTCCTTGCCCATTTGGCTGGCTGAGTACTCTGATTCTAACTACGCACCGCCTGGTGATTTGGACAAGCGGAAATCCACCCATATCTGCTCGGGTTGCAATGTTCGCATACATGAGGGAACCAACAAGCTTGTGGTAAGGAACATCGCACATCCGAGCCTTTGTGGAGGCAGAATCTGGAGATATTGAATGGGCAAGAGGTTCTCCATACACCATGGGTGTGCGGGCGGGGTGGGCATTTTCTAGACCGAATCGGGATGCCATTTTCTCGATATAGCTTTGTTGGTCCAGCGAGCAAGCAGTGCGGTTGCAAGTAACGTGAATCCCCAAGATCCATTTTACTGGTCCGAGATCCATGATCTCAAATTCCGCTTTGCCCAATTTGGTCATGGCAGCGTGAAGTTGGCGGTTCCATGATCGGCTTCCTTGCTTCATCAGGAAAATCCAAAATAGCTCCATAGACCATGGGGCAGTTATAGGAGGCTATGAGGGGCTATGACAGGCTATGAGAGCAGGACAGTGCAGTTATGGGAGGCGATGGGGGGCTATGACAGGCGATAAGAGCAGGACAGTGCACTATATTGTGCTATAGGAGGCTATAGTGGTCTATGCATTCTGCTCTGGGCATTTATGAAAACCAATCAATAATATTTGGAACTATGGAGATCTATCCAGAGAATTTGGGGCATAGGGAGATATCTAGGGCCCCAAATTGTCAACTCTCTTGTGTCTAATCTAACATTTCTTTTTTTGCAATCTAATGCTTGGTGTTCTCCTCAATCTAATGCTTTTTCAAAAACCTTACATGTCCATCCAAAAATATACCCCAAACCAGATTTGTAGAGCTCATTGAGCTCTACAAGAAGTGTCTAAGGCAATTTTATGATCCACAGCTTCGTTGGTCCACAAAACACAAAATATGTTTTAAGAGACAAGTCTTTTGAGTTGCTTACTCACCTCAGGCTACCCTGATCTGACCCCCATAGGGCCAAATTTTTGAGGGTAGTTAATTGGGCCTATGGGGGGTGTTTTTAAGTGGGTGTCCCATTCTACATGGGACATCCCATGCTTTATACTGTTTTGGCTTGGGACGTCCCATGCAGGTTCAAAATTGTGCCTGGGATATCCCACTGGCCCATTTGGCAGGTAGGACCTCTGGCACCAGCTGGGGAGAAAAAATGTATTTTTGGGCCCATTTCTGCACTGTTTTGCATGATTTATAGTGATTCATGAAGCTGTTAACCAGGGCTCTCATGCCATGACAGGTACATTGGGGTGATTTTTTTTTTCTTGAGCAAACTGCAATATGGGTAGGCCGACCCACTCTCAAATACCACAATATGGGTAGGCCGGCCCATGCTTGAATAGCGAAATATGGGTATGCCGGCCCATATTTGAATAGCGAAATATGGGCATGCCAGCCCATGCTCAAATACTGCAATATGGGTATGCTAGCCCGTGCTCAAATGGCAAAATATGGATATGCCAGCCTGGGCTCAAATACTGAAATACGAGTTCGCAGGCCCATGCTCGAATACCAAATTACAGGTTCGCTGGCCCACACTAGGCGGCTCCCATTGCAACAATGTGCTCTTCCCTACACCAATACTATCCCCACACCTCCCTTCTTCTCCAAATGGCCCACATTTCTTTTGTGTTTCTTCTTCTCAGTAAGTACACCAAATACATAGTTCAACTGCACACATTTCAGTATTGTATTGACATATGAATAATTTCTGATATAGACAGGATGTCCCAGGTATTTTCTATCCAGAATGGGACATCCCTCCCATTTTCTGTTAAGAATGGGGCATCTCATGTATTTTATATCAACAATGGGATGTCCCATTGATTTACTATCAATAATGGGATGTCCCATTGATTTTCTATCAAGAATGGGACGTCCCATTGATTTTCTATCAAGAATGGGACGTCCCACATATTTTTCCATTAACAATGGGACGTCCTATTGATTTTCTATTATAAATGGGACATCCCACATATTTTCTCTCAAAAGTGGGATGTTCCACATATTTTCCTGTCATGAGTGGGATGTCCCATGTATCTTCTATCAACAGTGGGACATCCCACCCATTTCCCATCAAGAGTGGGACATCCCATCTGTTTTCATGGGATGTCCCTCACAATTGCTGACATAAATGGGATGTCCCATCCATTTTCTAGCCAGAGTGGGACATCCCATGTATTTTCTGTGGAGAATGGGATGTCCCATATATTTTTCTATCTTGAATGGGATGTCCCATATATTTTCTAACAATCAGAAACTTCTGTCATCACCACATCACTTTTTCTCTGGAGTTGTCCGTCCCTTCCCCATTAGGATAGTCCTCATACCAATCAGAACAAGTTGAAAGGAAATAGTCAGGTTCAAATAGTGACATGTACGTCAGACACCACGCACTTCAAACAGCATATTTCCACAAGCAAGTTGATTCAACAAACCTATCTAATGAATGTTGTACTGCAGTTAATACTCAACCCCAACCAAAAGTCATAAATGTAGGTTAGACACCATGACCTCTCCAATCACTTATCAGTTTAAATGAATATTTTATCGCAATTTATTGCCAGCTTTGGGAGTGTATTTTGCATTTTGTGCCACAACTAGAGCACTGATGGTAAAATGGATTGTACAGTCTGATAGCACTGAAAAGGCTCCACAACTTTGGCCTTAACTATATTTTCGGATTTTGGTGTCTCGGAATCTTCCACGCTAACAGGTTTCCTTTTTTGGCCACTACGCCTTTCACCCCAAATGGAAATTCTTCGTTTTTGGCCTTTTGTTGGGCACAAATTGACTGGTTTCCATTGTTTAACTTTGAAGTTGTCATGTTTTTTAGATGTGAATGTGTCCTGAGTCACATTGTGAGATAGGAAAACAGGGTAACATGGGCATCATGTCTGTATGGGCGATATAGTGTGTCAAAAGTATTTGACACAACTTTGGAAAAAATCCCATCTTTCGGGGGGACAACTCGAGAATCTGCACAAAAAAAAAGACAACTCAGAATGAAACACACCTTGTAGATTAGGACAACTTTAAATTTCACAACTCCAGGAAACACAACCAATTGGCAAGGAGGTACAACTTGGCACATGGTGATGTACAACTTTTAATCTGATGGACACAACCAGCAACTTATCAAAATACAACTTCATTCTGTAGCAACTCAGATGGTAGGACAACTTCATCTTATTTTCCTGCATGTCAAATATTATACAACTTTTCAAGTGTACATGCCAAATGAATACAAGTTTCCTAGCAACAACTGTTAGTTTAAATGCTTCTTCCGGGGGACAAGTTTTATTTGGCAGGGTGCAACTTCCAAAAGCCATGGATACAACTCCCCACCCATCAAATACAACTATGCTCAGTTGAGGAACAACTTGTCAGAGACAAAATACAACTTGAGAGAGACGGGTTGACAAATCCGCGCTCCCATCAGTGGTGGTGAGAGTCTAGCCCCACATGTGACTGGAAATGTGTTCGTTGATCACTCCCAGTTCCTTCATCTTCGTTGCTTACTCTAACTAGATGTGATTTGGTGCTTCTTCCTCCCTCTCTATGATCAATTCAGTCACCATCCACATTGCCTCTGCACAAGTTACTTCCCTAGAATAAGATCACTTGGAGCTAATGGCATTGTCGGAGTTTGAATGTGATGCTCTCACGATCAATTTCAAGTTGCAGTTTTGAAAGTTGTGTCAAGACACAAGTTGTGATTGTCTGAGGCAAAGTTGTGTCTCCTCATGATTGAAGTTGTCTCACATCAAGTTGTAGTTGTCTCCAGCTGAAAATAAGTTGTGTTTACAGTTGGAAAAGGTGTCTATGACCAAGTTGTTGGCAGGTTGAAGTTGTACCAGCACTGCAGATAGTTGTCATTCTGAATCCCAAAGTTGCGCCTGGTGGGTTTAACAGTTGTACCAGTTTCCCAGTTGACCTACACAAAGTTGCACCTCTGCAAAGTTGGGTCAAGGCCAAGTTGTGGCTAAAAGCAAGTTGTCACAGGTGAAGATGTACCATGAGAAAGTTCGAGTAGTGTCTATAAAAGTTGCACCAAGATGAACGTGCCACCAACAAAGTTGTGGGCCAAAAAAGTTGCGCTCCGGTCACATGTAGGTTGTATGGGCGATATAGTGTGTCAAAAGTATTTACTACAACTTCGGCAAAAATCACATCTTTTCGTGGGACAACTTGAGAATCAGTGCAAAAAAAAGACAACTCAAAATGAAGCACACCTTGTAGATTAGGACAAGTTTGAGTTTCACAACTTCAGAAAACACAACTATATTGCAAGGAGGTACAACTCGGCACATTTCAATGTACAACTTTCAATCTGATGGACACAACCAGCAACTTCTCAAAAGACAACTTCATTCTCTAGCAACTCAGATGGCAGGACAACTTCATGTTATTTTGCTGCATGTCAAATATTGTACAACTTTTCAAGTGTACATGCCAAATGAGTACAAGTTTCTGAGCAACAACTGTTGGTTTAGATACTTCTTCTAGGGGACAAGTTTTATTAGGCAGGGTGCAACTTTCAAAAGCTGTGGATACAACTCCCCACCCATCAAATACAACTTCATTCGGTCGAGGAACAACTTGCCAGATATAAAATACAACTTCAGAATCTCTGCACTCCGAGAGTCGAGCCCCCTCTTTCTACATCTTTGTCGATTGCTCGTCTGCTCCCTCTGGCCTCTCATGCCTGAAGCTCGTGAAAGCGAGGCATCATTCCTTATTGCAGATGCTTCTGGGGTCCGCTTGCAGCTTAAGGCTCCAGCTGTTTAACCCTCCCGATCCGAACACTTGCAGTTTCAGTGACAGTGAGTGACGATCGTTTTTTTGGAGGCGGGAAGGGGCGTAAAGGCAATTTCAAGTTACCTCCATTTTGGTCCCAAATACCGAAGTGAGGGAAAGAAACTATGCTGATTCCTGATCATCCGATATCATGCATGCCTATTGTGCTTTCCAGTAGTAATATAAGGCATTCTATTCTATTAACAGCTTTTCTTTACACTATTCTACCCCCCAAGTTAATGCACGGTCCGACTACGCAAAGCCTTTGTGATACGATTTTTCGGCCATCTCGGACACTGAAAGTCAATGTCTTGGAGCAGAATTTCTAGTAGTTTGGGTGCTTTCCAGGCTTGTACACTACAAAGGACTATGTTATGAGTTTTTTTCTCCGCTGCTATGACCCATTTCTCCGAAACTCCTGCCCAGTAGTTGCAGAAATCAAGGAGAATAGAATCCATGGCGGCCTCTCTCGAACTTGTGGAACCGTAAGACGTAAAGGGCAGCGGATTTGTCCTACTTAACCTACGCATGAAATACGAAGAACTAATCCATTGCCTTCATCCGGCCATCAGCGCCATCATCTGTTTCAAAATGTGGTGCTCTGGCCTTCCATAGTGGAGCATTGAGTTGAGCACAAGCAAAAAAAATCCCAAACCTTGTACACGAACAAAGCAACAATATTTTTTTCAGTTGTACTTCGACTTGGCAATGGAATGGAAGTGAGCTTGAGGAACACAACAAGCTGCCCAGTCGCACTCCCTATGAGCCTCAGGATCGAGAGAATGTTTCATGAAAATGAACACTTGCGACATGGTGACAGACAGAGCTGCCAATTGAACACCTAGTGGAATAAACACTGATGACATGGGCCAAGCACTTGGTTGAAATGCTGGAGACAACAAGTCCGACCCTCACTGGGATCATAGTAGGTGCTCGGTAGTTGTCTGTGTAAGCACAGATGAACTGGAGCATGCAGAAATGCCATATGCCACCCCACTGTAAGCAGTGGAACAGCTGCGGGTGCCAGCAAACTGCTTCCATCAACATAACGGACAGCGGGCCGTTTTGTTGAGAAAATACCTCACACATATTGGGGGCCCAGTACTTATAGTTTTTGGTGCCAATGCCACCCTCCGCATTAGGAAAACGGGAGAATGGTAGAGTGATGCAACTGGGAATTACAGTGCGGTGCTTTATCCCCAGCCTTTCCTTTTTAAGGATGTCAAAGTTTACTCACCGCATGCTGTGGAAGAAGTGCAGCATTGAATCCGTGTAGAATTGTCTTCATAGGTTAACTCAATATGATTTGATGCTTCTGCCTCCCTCTCTATGATCAATTCAGTCACCATCTGCATTGCCTCTGCACAGGTTACTTCCCTAGAATAAGATCACTTGGAGCTGATGGCACTATCGGAGTTTGAATGTGAAGCTCTCACGATCACTTTGAAGTTGCAGTTTTGAAAGTTGCATCAAGACACAAGTTGTGATTGTCAGAGGCAAAGTTGTGTCTCCTCATGATTGAAGTTGTCTCACATCAAGTTGTAGTTGTCTCCAGGTGGAAATAAGTTGTGTTTACACTTGGAAAAGTTGTCTATGACCAAGTTGTTGGCAGGTTGAAGTTGTACCAGCACTGCAGATAGTTGTCATTTCGAATCCCAAAGTTGCGCCTGGTGGGTTTAACAGTTGTACCAGTTTCCAAGTTGACCTACACAAAGTTGCACCTCTGCAAAGTTGGGTTAAGGCTGAGTTGTGGCTAAAAGCAAGTTGTCACAGGTGAAGATGTATCATGAGAAAGTTGAAGTAGTGTCCACGAAAGTTGCGCCAAGATGGACATGCCACTGACAAAGTTGTGGGCCAAAAAAGTTGCGCTCCAGTAAAATGTAAGTTGTACCTGATTTTTAGTCAAAAAACATGCAAGTTGTCCAAATACTTTTGACACAGTATGTCTCCCATAAGGTTGTACCTGATTTTTAGTCAAAAAACATGCAAGTTGTCCAACTACTTTTGACACAGTATGTCTCCCATATGTCTGAACTTGGAAATGTATTTCATGCTTTGCACCACAACCAGGGCACTGATTGCAAAACGGATTGGACAGCCAGAAAGCGCCAAAGGGGCTCCACAACTTTGGTTTTGACTCTATTTTAGGATTTTTAGCGTCTTCAGGATGATAGATTTCCTTTTTGGGCCACTACGCCTTCTGCCCAAAATGGAAATTCCTCGTTTTTTGACTTTCCTTGGGTACAAATTCCCTGTTTTCCTTGGTTTAACTTACAAGTTGTCATGTTTTATGGATGTGGATGTGGCCTGGGTCACATTGTCTCTATTTTTGGATTTTTGGCGTCTCAGAGTCTTCAGGATGATAGATTTCCTTTTTGGGCCACTACACCTTCTGCCCAAAATGGAAATTCCTCGTTTTTTGACTTTCCTTGGGTACCAATTGCCTGTTTTCCTTGGTTTAACTTTCAAGTTGTCATGTTTTGTCGATGTGGATGTGGCCTGGGTCACATGGTAGGGTAGGAAAACAGGGTAACATGGGCATCATGTCTGAACCTGGAAATATATTTTGTGTTTTGCACCACAACCAGGGCACTGATCACAAAATTAATTAGACAGCCGGAAAGCGCTGAGCGGGCTGTATAACTTTGGTTTTGACTCTAATTTGGGATTTTTTGGCGTCTCAGAGTCTTCAGGATGGCAGATTTCCTTTTTTGGCCACTACGCTTTTTGCCCAAAAGGGAAATTCTTCGCTTTTGCCCTTATTTGGGCGCATATTGGCTGTTCTGCTTCATTTGACTTGCAACTTGTCATGATTTATGGATGTGGATGAGGCTTATATCACATTTTGAGGCAGGGAAACAGGGAAACATGGACATAATGGCTGAACTTCTAAAATTGTACTCCTGGCATTACTACCTCACACAGAACAACTAGGGCCAAGCCAGGTTGCTTTCTATCCATATTCAGAGGTTTCTTAAGTGCTTTGGAGCAGTTTATTGGGTGCTTGACCAGGATACACATAATGTATTGATCAAATGGTAAATGTCGATATTTGCCTCACTTTGTGGGTACCAGGCATTGGAATTACTCCAGACAGGGTCCTACAGCTTTCAGGATGTGCATAGACACTTCCGAGTGACTTTATAGCCATGCTACTATCAACCACATTGGGATTGAAGGAAAATATGTAGCACATAAAAGTTCACCCCATCCTATGTGTCCTATGGTGCTGGCCACCAATCTAATTCCATAGAACAATTACAATATCATGCCTCAACCCCCACAGGCCAAAATTTACCTCAATATATGGTCAGAACCAAGAGAATTGTGAAATGTTATTTCCCATCAAATTGACAATTGGGGGCCAAAGAGTACACCTGGTGCCAAATAAACGTTACAAGTGAGAAGTTACAAGGTAAAACATCCATCCAAAGCTTTATTTCACTCATTTTGGTCAAGGTTTGAGCAAATTGTGTTTTGGAGAGTGCGCAGTCAAGAGGCAATAATGTGCAGTAAAGCCCTTATGCACGAAAACACCATTTGATGGAATCTTGACCAAATTCTTTCAAATAAAGCTGAATATTGTTCTTTCACAGTGGCAAGTGCTGTTTATAAGCTTTTCTTTGCATTATATCCAGTGCTTGAGGCCCTATTTGACAAATGATCAGAAATTGTCACCTCACATATCTCAACTTCAAGCCGATTGTTTGCTCCAATTTTTGATTCACACAATGTGATATCCTTTGGGTAACTCCTGCAAGCCTTTGAATCTTGTTTCAAAACCACCAGGGAGCCTGAATACCCTGAATATCTGGTTGAAGCCTGAACATCACCAAACTCTCTCTGCATGTGACTAAGGAAGAATAGAAGTCTCACAAACAGGTCCATATAGCTCAGATGTCATGTTGGACGCTTGGAACCCCCCCCAAAATAAGGGAAAGGCTGGGAAAACAACAAATCAGCAAATACTCTATGTGCTCAAAATTCATCTATATGATAGCTGGAGTAAGGGAAAATCAAGTGGAAACACTGTCTAATGATGACATGATACTATCCTGAGACTGCTGACAGCTGGCCATAGTTCTGTGTGAGGTAGGAATGGCAAGGATCAAATTTTGCAAGTTCAGATATTATGGCCATGTTACCCTGTTTTCCTGCCTCAAAATGTGATATAAGCCTCATCCACATCCATAAATCATGACAAGTTGCAAGTCAAATGAAGCAGAACAGCCAATATGCGCCCAAATAAGGGCAAAAGCGAAGAATTTCCTTTTGGGCAAAAAGCGTAGTGGCCAAAAAAGGAAATCTGCCATCCTGAAAACTCTGAGACGCCAAAAAATCCCAAATTAGAGTCAAAACCAAAGTTATACAGCCCGCTCGGCGCTTTCCGGCTGTCTAATTAATTTTGTGATCAGTGCCCTGGTTGTGGTGCAAAACACAAAATACATTTCCAGGTTCAGACATGATGCCCATGTTACCCTGTTTTCCTACCCTACCATGTGACCCAGGCCACATCCACATCGACAAAACATGACAACTTGAAAGTTAAACCAAGGAAAACAGGCAATTGGTACCCAAGGAAAGTCAAAAAACGAGGAATTTCCATTTTGGGCAGAAGGTGTAGTGGCCCAAAAAGGAAATCTATCATCCTGAAGACTCTGAGACGCCAAAAATCCAAAAATAGAGGCAATGTGACCCAGGCCACATCCACATCCATAAAACATGACAACTTGTAAGTTAAACCAAGGAAAACAGGGAATTTGTACCCAAGGAAAGTCAAAAAACGAGGAATTTCCATTTTGGGCAGAAGGCGTAGTGGCCCAAAAAGGAAATCTATCATCCTGAAGACGCTAAAAATCCTAAAATAGAGTCAAAACCAAAGTTGTGGAGCCCCTTTGGCGCTTTCTGGCTGTCCAATCCGTTTTGCAATCAGTGCCCTGGTTGTGGTGCAAAGCATGAAATACATTTCCAAGTTCAGACATGATGCCCATGTTACCCTGTTTTCCTATCTCACAATGTGACTCAGGACACATTCACATCTAAAAACATGACAACTTCAAAGTTAAACAATGGAAACCAGTCAATTTGTGCCCAACAAAAGGCAAAAACGAAGAATTTCCATTTGGGGTGAAAGGCGTAGTGGCCAAAAAAGGAAACCTGTTAGCGTGGAAGATTCCGAGACACCAAAATCCGAAAATATAGTTAAGGCCAAAGTTGTGGAGCCTTTTCAGTGCTATCAGGCTGTACAATCCATTTTGCCATCAGTGTCTGGTTGTGGCACAAAATGCAAAATACACTCCCAAAGCTAGCAATAAATTGCGATAAAATATTCATACCTTACAATGTGACTCAGCCACATCCACATCCACAAAACATGTCAATTTCAAATTAAACCAAGGAAAACAGTCAATTGTACCCAAGGAAAGTGAAAAAACGAAGAATTTCCATTTGGGCAGAGGGTGTAGTGGCCAAAAAAGGAAATCTGTCAGCCTGGAAGACTCCGAGATGTGAAAAAAATCAAAAGTCAAAGTTGTAAGCCAAAAATGCTCTATCTGGCTGCCCCATTCATTTTGCAACCAGTGGTTTGGTTGAGGTGCAAAACACAAAATACCTTCCCAATCCTGGCAATAAATATTAATAAAATATTGATTTAAACTGATTTGGGTGATTGAGAGGCTGTGGTGTCTAACCCTGTGAGAAATGATACCTCACGGTCAAAGATAAGGATAGTTCACTCTTTTGGGGAAGGACAAACTGGTGGTATCAGTGGTAACTTGCATTAAAGATATTTTGAAGCATTAGAAAATTGACTGACCTTCCAAAATGGGCTCAAGTCCCATAGTTAGCAAAAGTTATTAAAAATAGCCTGATTCATTTTTGATGTTCCATGGATGTCCCATGTGTCTTTTATGAGAACATGGGATGTTCCACAGTACTTTCTGAGTGCGAGGGACATCCCACTCAATTTTGGCCTCAAATGGGGCATCCCATGTGTTTGATTTGTAACCATGGGACATCCCACATATCCGTTTGAAATTATGGGACATCCCACATTATTTTCTGTACAGATGGGATGTCCCATTCATTTTTAGCCTTGTATGGGACATCCACGTTCTGTGTTGAAACATGGATGTCCACGTTAGCAAGGACATCCCACACATTTTTGGCTTCACATGGGACCCCCATGAGTTCGTTTTGAAAATATGGGATGTCCCATGTGATTTTGTGAAAATATGGGACGTCCCACCTTATTTTGTGAAAATGTGGGATATCCCTCTCACATTTCCTGTCAAGGGAAATGATGTATTCATATTTCAATAATTGAGTGTGGGCCAACACACCCGTATTTGTGGGCAATTATATAGTTGGTACAGATTATACAAGCTCAAATAGCACTTGGGCACAACAAAGGACTTGGGGGAAATAGTGTACTTTGAAGAAAAAACAGAAAAAGAACCAGCATACCCATATTCCGGTACTCAAGCGTAGGCTAATGTACCCATATCCCAATATTCAAGCACTGGCCAATGTACCTGTATTGCGATATTTGAGCACAGCCAACATACCCATATTCAGATATTTGAGGCCAATGTACCCGTATTGCAGTATTCAAGTGCAGCCAGCGTACCATATTGCAATATTTGAGCATGGGCCAACATACTTGTATTGCAGTATTTGAGCATGGGCCGGGGTACCCATATTCCGGTATTCCAACATGGGCTGGGTACCTGTATTTCACTATTCCAGCGTGGGCCAGTGTATCTGTATTGTGGTTTGCTCAAAAAAAAAAAATTGTCCCAATGTATCTGCTTCACCATGGCATGAAAGCCCCAGTGAACAGCTTCATGAATCACTATAGATCATGCAAAACGGTGCATAAATGGGCCCAAAAATACATTTTTCTCCCTGGCTGGTGCCAGAGGTCCTACCTGCCAAATGGGCCAGTGGGATATCCCAGGCACAATTTTGAACCTGCATGGGGCGTCCCAAGCCAAAACAGTATAAAGCATGGGATGTCCCATGTAGAATGGGACACCCACTTAAAAACACCCCCTATAGGCCCAATTAACTACCCTCAAAAATTTGGCCCTATGGGGGTCAGGTCAGGGTAGCCTGAGGTGGCTTACTGTGGTTGGACACCTCCACCTGCCCCATGTACTGATCAGAAACCTATCCTATATAGTTTTGGTGGTCTACTGGTTATGTTGCCTTCTCTTACATTTTGCCAAAGTGCGAAAGTCGCGCGTTCGAATCCTCCAGAAAACACATTTAAACAGGTTCTTTACATTATATCCAAATTAATTCAATACACTGCAGTCAGTTATAAGAACAGATGCCAATACGAAATCTAATAAACTGAAGGTTGTTAAAGTGGTCACTCACAAGCAAAAGGTTGTGCAGTATTTTTTTATACTCTATTGCCTCGATCTACTATGACTATGAGCTGCTATGACCAGTATGGTTATGGCCACTATGATAGACAATACCTGCACTATGGTGGGCTATGACAGGCTATGAATTTCAATCCCCCCCCCCCCACCTTACTCTCCAAGTGACCTTCTGCTATGGCCGCTATATCGACTATGTCAGTCTATCTGGAGCTATCCAGCAACTTTGGATTTTCCTGATGTTCAATCCATACATCCCTCGCTTCCATTTCCACGCCCACGACTCTTTGCTAGGGACCCCGAACCCCTTTGGCTGCTCCTGCCATATCTCCTCCTCAAGTAGGCCATTGTGGAAAGCCGTCTTCACGTCAACGTGGTCGATCTCATAGTCAAGTGTAGCACCTGCATGCAGGACCATTCGGAAGGACTTGAAATGTGACATAGGTGCGTAGGTCTCGCGATAGTCTTGCCCAGCAACTTGAGCATAACCCATGGACACCAGATGAGCCTTCAATTTTTGGATCTCGCCATCACTGCCACGCTTGATCTTGAAGACAGGTCTCAAACGGATAATTTTCCTTCCTAAGGGAACCGATTCTCGGGGCACAAGCTCGTATATGCTGTGCTCCTTGATGGAGTCGAGTTCAGCCTGGTAGGCCTTGCGCCTGAGTTCTGGGCTTGTTTCCAAGTCTTAGGTTCGTCATCTGATACCGCTGCCATGAATGCCCAGTATTCGTACTCGATGTCTTCGACAAGGGCAGCTCGCTCCTCCTCAGCCTCGTCCTCATCAACGGGCGCAACTGTTGCCCGCGGGGTCTTGGCCTCTGCACGTCGCTCTCGTGCGCGCGCTTCAACTGTGCATGCTTCATCTTTGGCCGCTTCCATCTGGGAAGGCACCGTCTTCTCCCCATACTTTGTGTGCATGAACTGGGCGACCCGCAGGTACATCTGGGTCAACATACGGAGGCTCCACCTCGATTTCGTCGACATCTGCAAACTCCTCCTCGACGTCCTTGACATCCACAAGCTCCTCCTCGATGTCGTCGACATCCATGAGCTCGCGCTCTGGATCAATGGGAGTTATTCCAGTGATTCTTGTCAACGTCTGCACTGCCGACAGCGGACATGGGACGAGATCCTGGGTCTCGATGAATCTGACATCGCAGGTGGTGTGAATACGCTTCGTCTTTCGCTCATAACAGCGGTAGATTTCGGTGGAGGACGGTGAGTACCCGATCATTACGCATTCCACGGAGCGGCTAAAGATCTTTAGGATTCGATTTCTTCGGCTGCTTAAGCATGAACACTTGACAGCCGATCTCGCGCATATGCAACAGATCTGGTTTATCACCGTACCAGTTCTCGAAGGGTGTTACATCAGGGTTGCACAATGCCTCGGTGAGAGTGCGGTTCTTGATGTACATTCCAGTGAGCATGAGCTCTCCCCACAAGTTCTTGGGAAGCTTCGCTGATGAGATGCAGGTAACGGGGCGGCTCATCCGCATATGATGTGTGTGCTCGATGAGACCTATCTGGGCAGAGGAGTACGGGGCAGATGTTTCAGGCTTGATACCATGCTGTTGTGGATAGCTGATGAATCCAGCCAAACTGAATTCGCCGCCACCATCAGTACGAATTGTACCGACCTCCTGATTTGACTCCGCTTCCTCCACTGCCTCCCATTCCTTGTATTTGCGCTCAGCTTCCTTCTTTTTTTTTGAGCAGGATGGTCCATTGCATGTGGGTACAGTCATCCATCAATCATGCGCGACAACCTTCTGCGGTCCCGCAAGGTCTGCAAAGACCTTCTCTAGCTTTCTTGTTGCATGCGAGCCTTTATGCTTCTTGCGAACAGGCTTTTTCTTCTGTTTGCCAAGGACGCAGTCATCACACGTCGGAGGAAGGTGTGACAAGTCGGTGTCCATACCGGTTACGGCAGTCCCGCGGGCCATATCGAGGATGGTCAGGACATTCACATGTCCGAGACGGCGATGCAGAGTCGCCAGGGTAGCACGGGCTTTGATGGCGACATTCACCGTTTCCTGGAAGGCAGAGGTATAAATTGCGGCACGGGACAACAATCCATCGGGATTGGAGATGACGGAAAAGACGGTGTCCCCATTGAGGGTGTATAACCCGGTTCCCACTCGGGTGCCGGTGGTGACAGTCTTGCTGGACAAGTGTTTTACAGTACATCCGCGACTGCTGAAAGTCGCATCATGTCCATCATCAAACAGCTTGCCGACAGAGATGAGGGTGATTGTGGCTTGGGGGCAGTAAAGTATGTCCTTCAGGATGAAGTGACGACCTTTTCCGACACGGATTCTGACTTCACCAATCCCAATAGCTTTGATTGAGGATCCTCCGACGCCAGACACCGTGCACGCACATGGAGTGATTTTGGTGAAGTATTCGAGAATCGGACAGATGGAGCTGGTGGCACCAGTATCCAGATAGAGGATCAGAGCGGCAAAGACACTTGGCTTCATACGCGCCAGATGTGCGATGTCAGCGGGTACGGTGGACCAATCAAAAGAAGTAGTTTCTCCGCGCAGTGTATTTGAGTCAGCAAAGAAAGATTGATATCCTGAGAACTCGCTCGCGAATGCAGTGTGATCCTCGGACTCGTCAGAACTGTCGACCGCAACTTTGGCTTTGTCATTCTGCGCTGTTTCTCCTCCTCGCCTCTCCTTGCCCTTTGGCGCCTTAATTCGCCCGCCTGGACCGTAACAGTGGTCCCAATCATGAAACTGCTTCGCTCGGCCCTTGCATTGTGGGTTTGCACAGGGACCTTGTCCGTTCGGGAAGGACTTTGCCGGTGCTGGTTCTGCCATGTGTTTGGTGAAGGCAGCGAACGAAGCTTCGTTTGCAGCAATCTCTGCATTTTCAGCCTCAATGCGCACTTGTTCGTGCTTGATTCGGGCGGCAACAGCCATCGAAGACAACAATCCAGCATTAAGCAAGGTGTCAAGGGACGAACGGGCGTCCTTGAACTCGGCGCCTGCCATGGCGTTTAGGTAAATGATGCTACGCCATTCGTCCTCCGTCGGGGGCCTGATCGCGAAGAAGGAGTTGACAAGTGTGTTGAGTTTCTCTGTGATTTTCGCCAGGTCGCTCTCCCACGAATAGCGAAGCGCCAGGGCTTGCTAAAGAATGGTGAGTTGTGACAGCGCTCCCAAAGGCTGATGTGCGAGTTTGAGATTTTCCCGTGCTGTTTTCGCAATGACCTCGTCCTTGATGAGACGTAGATCCTTCTTCCCAATGCGTGGGCGGATACAGGAAAGGACAATGAGATTCTTGTCCAGCCAATCCTCGTATTTGGGGCTGCCAATTTTAACTGGCGGCGTCGAGGTGTCATCGATCTCTTTGGGTGGGATGATAATGCCACGTCCGAAGATGTAACCTTCGACAGAACGAGTGCGGAGTTGCACTGGGCTTCCCATGTCGGCGATGAGTCCGGAGATCCGTCTTCTTTGTCTTTAGGGATATTGAAGGGCTGGGATTTTGTGCCCGACATAATGACGGGCTAGTTGACTGGTCGTGCGTGGATATGCGCTGCTCGGGGCCCTATAACCTGTGAACCAGGGAGATCTGTATGACACAGTCAGTACAGCAGCTAATAATGTAGTAAGTAAATCTGTAAGTGTATAGGTGGACAAATATTAATTTACCTCTCATGCAGTTCAGTGTAAGAACCAGTGAGAGAGAAAAAAGATGAAAGATGCGATCATATATATTGATCGCGCACACGTGCTGGACGCGTAGCAGGATGCTCAGATCTTAACACGCTTTGACGTCACTTGAAGCTGCGTACTTGTACTTATATTCTCTATCACCGCCACTGCCTCACAGGCGCTGAAACCGGAACGCTGGCAGCCACTGTTACAAATAATTACTGTTGAGCTCCCCGCGCAAGACATCGGTCCAAAACAAATGAGTAAATTTTAGCGCGGTCAGGTCACAAGGGATTCCGAGAATCAATCTCATGTCAATCCAAGACACCATCAGTCCCACGCCAATCACACTGTGGGTCCAGGGTTGGCTGAAAACTTTCACCAGGGGCAAAGAGCGACACATATGGAATCCATATGCTTTAAATGCATAGAGTACGCATATGGTACACATATGCGTGTGACATTTGACAAAGCCCTTTGCAAGCCCTTTGTCAGATTTTGGTAGATCAATAACTAGGTGCTGCATAAAATAAGTTTAGTTAGCCTCAATCTAAGAGATATTTGAATAAGAGTTACAGTTGATTCTGTGAGTTGTTAAGGGTAAATTTGAGGGAATGCATACACAAGCCGCGACTCGGCCGCAGATGCCGTCAGGGCTCCGTGACCAGCCGTATATGGGGATCTGATCATGATATATCAGATCTCCTCTAGATTGGTCAGTGGCAACTCGGATACATCAGGCCAGCTTTGTTTCTCACGCTCCGCCCGATTTGGGCGCCCACCGCTGGCCCGCCTTGCTGCCTCAATTGATGGTGCTTGATGGCGCGTCTTGATGCGCACACAATTCCAACATTTAAGTATGCAACAGGAGATGAACAAGCCTTTGTGCCGGCGGGGGGAGGAGACAGCATGGCGACGCTTTGCACATGGTGCAGGCTCCACTCCACCACACCCGGTGCATGCATGCGCGGGAGCGCTGTCTGGCCGAGGAGCGCCATCAGGGAGACGGACACAGTGGGCGGTGCGGCCCACTCGCTCTCTGGTGCACCCAAGCTGTGTGCGAAATTGACACATTGATTTCGTATTCCGTAAAGGAGAGGTACATACATACTTTTGAAAATCCGAGGCAGCCTGGTGGAAGCAATCCACTCGTGCAGATCATCACGGCCCAGGATGCATTTTTACGGGTACCGAAGACCTGTGGGTCATATCGGATAAAGCATGGGGCCATTGCGAACCGCCGGTGAAGCAAGTGCAAGAGTCCAGATACCACGGCCTCAGTGAAGTGAAAAGACACAAAAAAGTGGGGCCTAGCTGCCGGGAGCGATAAAAAACATCTTTGAAGACTGAGGGTGCGATGAGGAGCGCTGAAACTGGTCCTGCATGCAAGATAGTGGTGTTGGGGAGGAAGAAATATCACGTTTGTTACGTCGGGTCACACCGCCGAAACTCTCGGAAAGAGCGCCAAAGAGGGGCACTAACAGAAAGTTCATGTTCGCCAAAAGGCCGCGCGGGTTATGGTGAAATTCTGAAGAGGCGGAAGTCTTCTAAAGAATCTTCCCAAAGGTAATGTACTGTCAGTTACAGCCTTTTGCGGAACTTAGGGCGCGGATTATTTTTTTTCCATTTTGGGACACTTTTCAGCATCGCGCGTCGGATGGCTGTTCTGGGCTCAATACTTCATACCTATGCATGAAAAGTATATGGATAGAACCGCATTAGCAAGGCGGAGGGCATAGTGTCTTCAGATTTTGATTATTATCCCACACAGAATTATAATTTGACACTGTGGGACACTTGGCAAAACCTCGCATCGGATGCTTGTTCTGGGCTCAATACTTCATACATAGGCATGAAAAGTATATGGATAGAACCGCATTAGCAAGGCGGAGGGCATAGTGTCTTCAGATTTCGATTATCATCCCACACAGAATTATAATTTGACACTGTGGGACACTTGGCAAAACCTCGCATCGGATGCTTGTTCTGGGCCCAATACTTAATACCTAGGCATGAAAAGTATATGGATAGCACCGCATTAGCAAGGCGGAGGGCATAGTGTCTTCAGATTTTGATTATCATCCCACACAGAATTATAATTTGACACTGTGGGACACTTGGCAAAACCTCGCATCGGATGCTTGTTCTGGGCTCAATACTTCATATCTAGGCATGAAAAGTATATGGATAGAACCGCATTAGCAAAGCGGAGGGCATGGTGTCTTTAGATTTCGATTATCATCCCACACAGAATTATAATTTGACACTGTAGGAAACTTGGCAAAATCTCGCATCGGATGCTTGTTCTGTGATCAACACTTCATACCTATGCATGAAAACTAGATGGATAGGACCTCATCAGCAAGGCAGAGGGCATGGCCTCTTCAGATTGCGATTATTGGCATTCAGGAAATTTAAATTGAGAACAGGTCGCATTGAGTCAGATCACATTCCCCAAGTGAGCACGGGGTTCGGTGGACCTGGGGTGCGTTTCAGCTACACAGGTTGATACTACGGAGTGCACGACAGACTACGGATGGCTTCACGCAGCCCACGACGCATGCATTATGCTGTCCAACACACAAGAATGCATTTTTACTTCCTACCTCCCGCTCCATGAATATCTCATTCCTTTTCGCAATCAGAAAGCAAAACTAAAGAGCACTTGCCCACTCTTTGATGTCATAAAGAGATCCTGTCACTCAGATTCTCGCCAGACACATCCGTTCCGCGACGCGACCAGTCCCAATGCGGTCAGTCACAGCCACAGGCTGTTACAGGTGACAGTCTCTTTGTTTCCCTGCCTGCGCTATGGGCATGCCCTCCGAGTTCCCACTCAGATCACATCCATATGGTTTTTATATTTGTACATGAAGTACTGACCCCAGGACAAGGATCCGACACACGGCTCTGCCAAGTGTCCCACAATGTCATATTATAATTTTGTGGGTGCCTATGATTAAAATCTGACCATACCATGCATGCCCTCCGCATTCACAATGTGAACGCATCCATATAGTTTTTATGCATAGTTATGGAATATTGAGCACTGAATAAACATCCGAGACGAGGTTTTGCCAAGTGTCCCACAGTGTCAAATTATAATTCTGTGTGGGATGATAATCGAAATCTAAAGACACCATGCCCTCCGCTTTGCTAATGCGGTTCTATCCATATACTTTTCATGCATAGGTATGAAGTATTGAGCACAGAACAAGCATCCGATGCGAGATTTTGCCAAGTTTCCTACAGTGTCAAATTATAATTCTGTGTGGGATGATAATAGAAATCTGAAGACACTATGCCCTCCGCCTTGCTAATGCGGTTCTATCCATATACTTTTCATGCCTAGATATTAAGTATTGAGCCCAGAACAAGCATCCGATGCGAGGTTTTGCCAAGTGTCCCACAGTGTCAAATTATAATTCTGTGTGGGATGATAATCAAAATCTGAAGACACGATGCCCTCCGCCTTGCTAATGCGGTTCTATCCATATACTTTTCATGCCTAGGTATTAAGTATTGAGCCCAGAACAAGCATCCGATGCGAGGTTTTGCCAAGTGTCCCACAGTGTCAAATTATAATTCTGTGTGGGATGATAATCGAAATCTGAAGACACTATGCCCTCCGCCTTGCTAATGCGGTTCTATCCATATACTTTTCATGCCTATGTATTAAGTATTGAGCCCAGAACAAGCATCCGATGCGAGGTTTTGCCAAGTGTCCCACAGTGTCAAATTATAATTCTGTGTGGGATAATAATCGAAATCTGAAGACACTATGCCCTCCGCCTTGCTAATGCGGTGCTATCCATATACTTTTCATGCCTATGTATGAAGTATTGAGCCCAGAACAAGCATCCGATGCGAGGTTTTGTCAAGTGTCCCACAGTGTCAAATTATAATTCTGTGTGGGATGATAATCGAAATTCGAAGACACTATGCCCTCCGCCTTGCTAATGCGGTTCTATCCATATACTTTTCATGCATAGATATGAAGTATTGAGCCCAGAACAGCCATCCGACGCGCGATGCTGAAAAGTGTCCCAAAATGGAAAAAAAATAGTCCGCGCCCTAAGTTCCGCAAAAGGCTGTAAAGTTATGACCGATCTGGAGGAGATCTGATATATCATGATCAGATCCCCATATACGGCTGGTCACGGAGCCCTGACGGCATCTGCGGCCGAGTCGCGGCTTGTGTATGCATTCCCTCAAATTTACCCTTAACAACTCACAGAATCAACTGTAACTCTTATTCAAATATCTCTTAGATTGAGGCTAACTAAACTTATTTTATGCAGCACCTAGTTATTGATCTACCATAATCTGACAAAGGGCTTGCAAAGGGCTTTGTCAAATGTCACACGCATATGTGTACCATATGCGTACTCCATGCATTTAAAGCATATGGATTCCATATGCGTCGCTCTTTGCCCCCGGTGTTTGTTAAAGTTCGGCACGCCGTAAGGTAAGCAGAAATTACTCATATATTAAGCAGATGACCTGATTTTATGTCCACATGTCTTCAAGTTCTTGTTCTCACTCACCGCCAGGCAGCTCCCGTAGTCCGATTTCTGGGGTCTCGAAGCAAGCACGTGCATCAGAATTACGTTCCATCCAGGGATTTGGACGCCCCACACGGTTATTTTCAACCTATCCGCTCAACCGCTCAATTCCCATACATCGAAGACCTCTTCCGGAATCTGTCTTTTTTCCACCCCCTCATTACGTCCTCCAATTGTCCAAACACCATAAATCAGAATGTGAATGTTTGTTTGCCTCCTATTTTACAGCTTTCTTTCTTCCTTTGCACCCATTGGTTCCACCCTGTTCCATTGACTCGGTTGCATCTAAGCTCTTTTTGTCGAATTTTTCAGGGTATCACTGATTATTATCAGTGCACCTCAAATTATTTTGAACCTCGCCGATCAACCGCTCAATGCCCCTTCATAAGGGACGCTCTCCCGTATTGCCCTGTCTTCCACTCCCCTCACCTCCCGGCAACAAATCTTCCCGTTTGTCCATTGTTTTTCATTTGTTGCGACCTATCTTCTCCCTTCGGTCACTACGACATTAGGATGACCATCCAGCTGTCCAAAATAACAGGTAGAGGCATCTTTCGTTGTTTTCATGGGCAGACATTCCAAGACTTATCTTGAGCTTTAATTCATACACGACGACGATCTCAGCGTCCTTTGACCCGTTCGGCACCAAGGATGCTGTTCTGGTGGGTCGCGTAACCTTCGGATATTCCTGGTTCGTTTTTTTCCCCTGTTGCAGTGGCTCATGCTCATGTGCTCTTTTTTTCGTGTTGGCCCTCTGAGACTCTATTAGCTTTTGTGGGCTGTTTAGTTTCCGATCCCTCAAGCATCTATCCTGCATGTTCGCTTGCTCCGACTGCCTCATTGCCATGTCCTTTCATCGACTAACTCTCGTCGCAGGAACGACTGACAACATTGCAAGTAAATCAAGTAAGATTCCATTCTCCCTAATTTCTCTTTCTTTCTCTGGCTCCATTTGTTAACCAGATGACATGTTAGCCTGAGACGATGCAATTAGGTGGGTTGCCATGCTCCTCCCATCCAACACCGCTGTTACGCTGACCTGTCCGTGCCATTCACAGGCGTTATCGACTTCATTCCCGGTGAGTCACCTTGATTTTGGATGGTCCTAGTTTAAATTCTCATCTTCATACTGTCTACCTTGCTACCAGTCTGGCTTCTTTTTCTCTCCAGATGCGCGCGGACCTACATCCCATGTAGCCGTGTCTCCGGACGTGAGCAAATTCTATTCATTTGTTTTTTTTTCCTCTCGCGACGACATTTCTGATCATATCACTGATATCCCAGTGTCATCTGCCCCGGCGCGCTGATGGCACCTCACCCGCGACCAGGATCGTATTCGATAGCGACATATTTCTATTAAATTTCGGCCATTCAGGTGTTTGTGCCGCTGTTGACGTTCTATCCATGTGGATTTGGGAGCGCCTTTGACATATTCAAGGACCTCCAATTCCAGCTTTGCTCCACGAGGGATAGAGTCTCTGTCTGCATGCATCTCATGTTTCTTCACCACCAGATCGATACTAACCTATTTTCAAGAGCCTCATAGATCCGACCCATTCTGTCAACATCGCACATGTCTGCTCCTAGGTCGCGATTTTACAATGCAGGTCCATAAGCAAATTAAGCGGACATTGGTCAACTGTTTATTCCTACTCAGTGCTAACATACCGGTGGGTTGATAATGTTTTAATCCCAACCCCTTCATCTATTTCCTGGTATGTTTACCATAGATAGATGAACTTTCCGACACTATCCAGTCAGCTTTCACTCCTATTCCCAGACTGTTATTATTTGATGGAAGGGTATGTACTTCTTTCCATTTAATCTGTGTTCAATCTTTGCTGCTCGCAATATGGTAATTCAACTGCAGCTGACGGAAAAGACTGTTTGCGCATTGCAGTCAACCCTGATTTATCACACAGATAGATACCTCGAGTGAATGAATAAATTGTATTTGATACTCTCATCGACTTCGGAATCGTTGAGCCTGTGGTATACTATTTCAAACGGCGATTGATTGTCTTTAACTTCAAACGTCGCGGTCTGAACTTCGGCCGGAGCAAAGCGACGGCATGTCTTGTCCGCGATCAAAATTCTGGTGTCTTGTCACAAGTCAACTCCTAAACACCCACAACTCTTTATTTCTTGCACGTTGAAACGTGTGCCAGCAGTCTATGGGTGAAATCCACTAAAATGAAAATCCAACGGGCTGAATGCAATGAAGAAGTGCGCTCTAGTTCAGGATTCACAAATCCTGAAAACAACACAAATCCCTAAAACAACAACCAACCAAACTCCACTAGTGATTCCGGATGCAATCCCAGAGAGTGCGACTGAGTACGGGTCTTTGTGTACCGATAGAAGATACACGGGAACCGTTGTTTAATATTTGCAGATCGCAGCAAGCGAATCCAGGATCGTCCGCAGACAATGGTTCAATTTATAGTTTTGCAACTCTGGGTCACCCACTCTAACCTCGTAAGACAGGAGCAGTAAACCAATTTGACACGCAACACGCAACAAATCCGGAGCACACGTAGGACACGCAAAACATGTAGGACACATACACGTACATGCAGGATCATGTAGAACACACGCACACATACACACAGAACACGCAAGGGAATATCCCGAAAAAGCTGATAGATTGATAATAACTCGAAAATACAAGCACGCCCCCAAGGACAGCCTCGATGAATCAAGCCGGTGGTTCCGCCCTTCTGTACTCGCTGGAGCAGACTGCTAGTCTCTCCGCTTTATGTTTCCGGGTAGGAGTCCGTGCCGTCTCCCTACAAGCTGCCCACCTTATATACTGTACATCTAAAAATAACTTTACAAGCATAATACATTAATCATTGGTGTAACCATGTCCGTGACTCAGGAATATGAAATAACGATCGCCAAGCTTGCTGACTGATTATTTTAGATCCTGAAAATGTTAGTTCTGGATTAGTCCCTCAAGACATTGTGTTTGGATTGGATAGCCCTTCAAAATCCCTCTTTATAGACACCCTGAACTTGTGTATAGCCCAAGAGCTACCCTAGACTGTCTACCCGTCGAGGTGGAACATGGTTGAGTAGGCTCCCTATTTGTCTGATTTATTTCTGACATGATCGGAGACCTGACTTGGCACCCGAGTGGTCCTAGTATTCTGGATTTCTTGGGCGCACTACTTGTGACCCTCAAAGGATTCTTGGAAATCCGGAACCTTGGGTCTTTTGCCTACAATTAGACACCCTGATCCCCTTCATAGCTCAACTAAGGACCTTCTTCCTAAATTGGGTTCGAACTCAGTTGCCATATTAAGCCGATCGATATTTGATGGGTGTATGACACCACATCTGGATCTGGCCTGTTCCGGTCTGAAAGGTTCTGGGTCATCACGTGATTGAACACGTCGCCTCATTGATACAAGCATGGACAAACAATATTGAAACTCATTCAAGATGAACTTGCTTTGAGTTCCACAAATAGGCACAGAATGGATATTTTATTCCCCAATGTTTGTTCGGATTATACGCAACCTCATGCCCATATACGACAGTAGGATCCAGAACCAGCAGCATATTAGTCGGAGGCACCCAGTATGTGTGTTTTCTGGATACTCATCCGCAACCGGTTCCGGATTTGGTTTCTAGCGTGTAGTTCCAGGTCTACTGACTTGGGACTCGTCATAGACCCAGATGCGCGTGTATCCGCAATGGAAATCCAGAAAACATTAATTTTCAGGTGTTGGCAAATTCACGGCTTATCAACGTGCTCATTTCCCATAGTCAAAAACCCTTATTTCCACCATGCCTGCGCGATTCCCAAGGGCACTTTGCAGATTTGTCCTAAGTGCCTTGCTCCTTTTGAGATCCCCCCTCAGGGATGCCCAAATTAAGGCTACCCATTCAATTCTGGAAACATGTTTCCAGTATTTTTGGGTGCGCAGGCTGTGCCTGCTTCATTTAGGTGTACGAAGTGTTTCCATCACTGCGGATTCTTTTCAGAAATGATGAGCACGGAGAAGCCCCTCTCATTTTATTTCTGCGCCCATTTTCTCTTTCTCTCCACCACCACCATGTCCTCTGCTGCCCACAAACACCCAACCCCGATGCGCCCCAAGGACAACGACTCCGACAGCCACACCGAGTCCTCCGAAGAGGAGATCTCTCCTGTTGTTCAGCAAGTCTCTCGCTACAAACTCCTCTACGGTTTTCAAGGTGAGTCCCAGTCCACAGGGTAGTCACCCACCCTTTGTACCCGTTACTCTGTGATTCTATGTATTTCTCGCTATGGACCCTCTTTTGTGCTAATATCTGGGTCCCTATAACGGCTGGACCCTGACAAGAAGGACGAAGGCGATCATGTCATGCCTTCAGCGCACCTGCACAAGCCTTCTATGTCCATCCTACCCCTTCTCTTCATGTGTTTGTCGGACCCGAGACGTAGGCCATCGTACTTTTGCGATCAGATCTGCTTTTCCACTCACTTTCAAGCGTTGTCCCCCGGTCTCTTCTCTCATTCAGACGAGTCACTTCATTTATGTTATCCTATGCGACGTGTCTCTGGTACGCCTTTGCAGCTGGGCAGCCGTTCCGCCGGGTATCCAGGTCGTCGCCGTCTCACTCATTCTGCCTGCGCTGAGGCGCGCACGAGGAAATCAACAGCTCTATGGGTCAGAATCCGAGTATGTCCCAGGAATGAGCAGAGCTGCAGAGGTGGGTATGAGTTTGGGGCGGCGACCGTCAAGAGTAAAAAGTCATCCATTGTTCACACTGCGGAAGGAAGGCACCCCAATTTTTTTAGGAAAAGGATATGTAAAAAGGGTCGGAGCGTATTGGACAGATGTCGATGATGAGGGCCAGAGTCCCGGATGACGGATGATGGAAGGAGAGCTCAAAGGGATGAGAATGGCAAGACGAAGATATTTGATCACGCAGATGGCCGAAGTCTTTGATGTAACGAAAAGGGTAATTAGAGCGTATGCGCAGCTCTCTAAAAGTTCCGAAATCACGAAAACGTCACAAATTTAATGCTTGATTTCAGGAATTTGTGACACCCAAAATGGAAGGATTGCCCAGAAAATATTGCAAATAATTAATGAAAAATGCTTGCGTGCCCATTCTTTCAGCTGAAGGGATATCAACTCTTCCTGAGTGCGTCCCCTGTCTTCTGAACACGATACTGGACCACAATACCAGTCACCGTCCTCGCTTAAAAGCGATGAGTGATGGCAGAAATCTGAATGGCGCTGCGAATACGCTGTCGTCAATGACTGATCGCGGACACTAAAAAGGACAGTGGAAATCCAAAAGCTTCAGACGGACGGACAGACAGGTTTAATTTGGTAAAGGGTAATTTATGCGCCTCGTGCATGTAATTAATCTTGACGTTTCAGAAACGAAACTGGATGCCATGTTCAACCCCAAAGGTGCCACTCCCCATTAAAGCAGGCAAGCGCCGCACGTTATCCATTTGATTGGTTCTCAATGTAGCCCTAGGGGAGCAAGCGTCCCTTTGTCGGTGTGCTATAATGTATCGGGAACGGTAAGCGAGAATAGAGCGGATGAGGATCTCGAGAGAAAATGACGTGATCCTCGTGGACGGCGATCTGTGAAGCGATCATCTTTGAACCTGCCACAATCAGCCTTCTCCGAGGATCGGGCTCTGTTAGCTGGGGAGGAGCGTCGCTAGAGTAGAGACTTCAGGCCTTTAGCGCAAACTGACTAACCCTGGACTGCGGCTAGGAGTTTCCAGCCCGGTTGCAGGTGCAGCACGAATTTCTCACGTCGGAGGTGCTTCAAGTGGTCACGGTAATATCTGCACCACTATCGCCACTTGCACGCACCAACCACGCCCATGACATGCACCTTGCTCGAGTCACATTGCACAGCTATTGGTTGGTGATGATAGCTGTTTCTGGGAACACAAATTTATCCTCGCCTTGACTTGGCCTTGAGGCTCGTTGTCGGACACTACATATACTTTCACTATGTTCATATTCCATAGCAGAAAAATCACCATCTCAGTCACCATGGGCAAGCTCGCCGGCAGATGCACTATCACAAATGTTAGCTTCTGCAACCACGCAAGCCTTCCAACCGATGACGATGGTGAAGATGTAGTCGGGAGTATTCCGTCCGGGACCGTTCCAGACGCAGCCAAGGTCAGCAGAGTCGAAAATATTTCACGTTTCGCCACAGGCTCACCTCTACTTTAGTGGGATTTAATTGATCTCACTAATGACCGATATTCAATCCAGAATGTCAACTATGGGTATTTCCTCCGTGCGGAAATCCGACCTCAAGAACATGCAAATGTCAAAGGAGTTAGAGCCATTTACGGCCCGTACCCTTGGAAGATCGTAGAATCGGAGACTGCCGGACAATACCTGTGCGTAAGCTCATCACCTTATTCATATCATATGTAACTGGAATGACTCCAAATACAGCATCTGCGCTGAAGATTCTACCTTGTATTGGGGACTCGGGGATGCGTCCGATAGAACTCCTGTAAGCTTCACTATTCTAAGTCTTAAAGCGACGGCTGATGGAGTTTCATACACAGGTCCAACTTCGAAGCGTTTCTACAGATCCTAGAAATCAATGGAAGGTATTCAAGTCCAACTCATGGAACGGAATCTCCTCGCTAGACGCTATACTATGATATCAGATTTCACGTTTGGATGCGGAAGCGAAGCAATTCCCGTTCGCTGACAAACTACATATACGCTTGACGGAGGCTAATCCAAAGTCAGTCTTTCCATAATTAAATATTCTGCGCTTATATGACGCTTTCCTAGGCCGGAGAGCGCAGGTTTCACTGTCAAAGCTGATTGGGATGGCCTGCCCTCAGGGTTCACGATACGATTTCTGGAGTCTATTTCCATAATTTACCAGCGCCGCGTGGTTGCTGCGGCCCGTCCTAACCAGGACTTCATCGCGACGGGCTCCAAAACCCTTTTTGCAACTGTATCGGTGCTGGACACAACAGCGTGAGTGCTAATGTGCTTGTTCCTTGTCTTCTCTTGATCTCGGAATGTAGCTTTGGGGAATTCGTGTCTTCCGTGGTGTCAGATTCTGCGGTCCAGGTGACTTTGAGCCTGGGTAGATTCAGTTTTTACAAGTCCGATCTCCAAGCACCTCCGAACTCTGGCGACTTTTATAAAGTGGAGACGACATTAGATTTCAAAGGCATGCACTCCTAATACTCCTAATAACTCTGTAGTGCGACTGGAACTCAACTCCCTTTTGCAGGCTTTGATTCTTTCAAGGGCCTGGTGAACATGAGCAATGTTAGGATTGCCGGCAGCGATCCTCAAGGGGTGTATACGGATGCAACCATCACGGCTTCCATCAAAAACCCCACCGACATTGATATCACAGCTTCCTTTACCGTGTCCGTCTACTTTGGTCAAACCAAGGTGCTGATCTAGATCCGTTCTGTGTTTCTTTCAACTAATCACATGGTTGGTATATCCAGCTTGGCTACGGAGAGATAAACGTCGGGAACCTCTTCTAGAACCTTTCCGCTCGTGATTTTCTCATCCCTTTGCTCTTATTAGGAACTCCGTCTTCGACCTCGATTAACCAATGATCACGTGTTGAACTGGAAATTTCAGCCACCGCCACCGTTCGCGAACAATGATGTCAGGACTTTCATCAATCAATACATCACAACTTCCGATGAGATACCACTAGAATTCCGCGTGGAAAATCAAAGTATCATGATATGCAACCACAAATACGCATTGCCTCTGTTTGTTGTGCAGTCAAGCATCAAAGGGCTTGGTTCGCGTTTCATACGGAAGGCATATGTGTACGTTGGGCTGGGAGCTGTTTTATCTAAAAGAATTTCTTTTGCCTTTCACTTCGGTGGGTGTCGCTATGCTGCAGTCCTTCTTTGGCCCTCAGTCTGTATAATGGCCACTGTAGTGAACCCGCTCGACGCCACCTTGACCATTCGCGATATCGAACTCGACGCACATGTGCTAGGAACCCGATTGCTTGAAGCTAATCACACTTTTCGTGATTTCACCATATCTGTACGTTACATCACCCTACCTGTCTCCCTACCCAAAGAGACCTATCGGTGCTAGCCTCGAAGCGACAAGAAAAGCCCGAAGGTTAAACATGCTCACCTTATCCCCGGACGCATAGGATCCCTCCGAGCGCTCATGCCAGGCGTCACTGTGAACGTCAGAGTCAAATCGGCAACAGTCTGGTAAGCATTTCTTTGTGTGTTTTGAGCTATGCTTAGCGCACAATCTGGCAGCATCGGCAATTTTGTCTTGGTGGGCCTGGCATTCGATCTCAAAAGTATTCCGTTCAGGTAGGTCTTCAAGCTGCTACTTCACTTTTGATATCTAAGGACTACCTGTCTTAGCGTTAGCGTAAAGTTGGGAATGTGATACCTACTTCACGTTGGATCCATCTAGCAGAGTCAGTTGGACTACTACAGAACCTACGTTCTTGTGCTCACGAGACTTCTTTTCATCCTACTCGTATGTACTACTGTACAATGTCCTTCAATTCGGTTGTCACGCGTCACGCCCATTTTTTTTATTGCGACAATAATTTTTTCTCGGTTTATGGGAATTCTTTGGGTTTTTAATTGTACTAAAATTTCAGGATTAGTGCCAAATTAATCGAAATTATACAGTATACCACACGATCGAACCCATCGTTAGTTTCCTACCATGAGACCACCATCTTTAGCTCTATGTATCGTGTCTTCTGACAATCATATATCATTGACACTATCCCTGTGTTACTACACTCGCATGTTTGACCGGGGTCCCACTATGGTTCCCTGTAAGTATTTTTGGATTGTCACCCATCGACTACTCACTGGGATTCTGACTGTCCAAGTACTTAGGCAGCTTAACCTAAGTTCCGTGTGGTCCAGACCAAAAATGGAACTCAAGTCCGAGTAGTTCTTAAGTTTTGCTAAGTGTACATGGGCCATACACTCGAGTATCTGCCTAATACACACACCTCCAGTGGTCAACCAGAACTTGAGTTTGCGGGTGCGACCCCGCACCATCAAACTCATTGTAGCCATGACAGTGATTCAGCCACGCCGTCACAAACTCCGCTACTGATGTTTCGAAGAAAAAGACCAAATCCTGCTTCAGCTACATTATCTGTGCAAGAACGGCGGAGAAAATGAGGTGGTCAGGCGGGAGGTCGAAAAGCAACGAACCACGGGGATCTGTAGGCCATGCACTCTCAGATATCCTCCCAACAAATAGATGAAGCCAGGTGAATTCTCGACCTCATACAAGCGCGTGCGCTGAAATCATGGCCTCTCGGATGCAAGATCTATTTCATCCAAGCGCTGGCATGGTGAGAGCTCCTTTCTCTAATATTTGATAACTCACATGTGCTGGTGGTTCGGGCTACCTCGAGAGGCATTGACCATGGACTCAACTTCTTTTTTCTCCGAATTGCGTTTCTTTCGTGCTCTTTATCTGACAGGTAGGCTCGTGACCAGCCTGCCCGAGAAGAGCAACAAGTGCGGCGAACACGTTGCTGTAGGCAGGCTGGTACTTCTCGGATGCTGTGCAAGGGCTGAGCGCGGAGTTTGAAAACTTTCCGATTCTCTTATTCTGAGCTCAAATCAAGGTATTTCGATAAATTCCAACGTTGGGTGCCCTTCATATTCAACTTCTCTCCAAACCTGTCTCTTAAAAAAATTTCACAGGTGTGAGGCGGGGGTATACTGAACGGTCAAATTTGACCGAGAATTGATGGTATACATAGCCACAGTAATGCCGGCGATCAGTTCCCCCCAAAAATTCAAACCCCTTTGGCACAGCCCGAGAAGTACCAGTCTGCCTGTGGCAACATGCTCGCCCCATGTGTTGCTCATCGCAGGCAGACTTGTGACGAGTCTATCTGACAGGAGGGTTCACTGGTGCAATTAAATGTGTCGCTTTTGTCTCTCCCTTGCTCCCTTTCCTCTGCAGGCAGTTTTCGTTTTAGTTTCCTGGGCTTTTATTAGGTTCTTTTATTGGGTTCTCTGTGTTCTCGCGTCACAAGTTGGTTGGCGCGGGCTGGAGAGTTTCAGTACACCAGCTTGGGTTCAGCACACCAGCTTGGGGGTAAAGGCCGTCGCGGGGCGCAGCACACCTTGTACTTGTGTTCTTTTTTATAGTGTGAGAGGATTGCGAGGCGAATTCAATGGGTACCCACAAGCCTTTCTGTTCTGGAATCATAATCGTACAAGATCCGTCGCTTCGCTCCGGCACATTGACAACTCATCGCATACCTTGCACTGATCACTAGGGCCTGCATTTTACTCAACTATATGTATGACTGCCAGTAAGCGTCCAAATCCATCCAATAAAGTACAAAGAATGAACGAAAGATCAGGAAACTACTAGTAGAAACAGAAGGGAAGGAACCTACACATCCAATTTGAATCAGCATCCAACAAAGCCGAGAGAATGCAACGACAGATGAACGCTTACCGAGGTGAACAGGCCGCAATTCTGATTGCAATTTAAGTGCAACAATGTGGATCAAAACGGACGTGCAGCAAGTGGAGTGGTGTAATTATAGAAGCCGGAGCAACCTAAAAGGCGGGTGAGATCGCGAGTAGGGCCTCCGCCCGTTACCGTGACGGCAACGGCCGTCGAAACGACGGCCGTTTTTCTTGACTTCAAACATCTGACGGGACGGGACGGGCAACGGGACGGCCGTGACGGCCGTAAAAACGGTAACGGGTTGCGTCCGATTTATTTTGCTATTCATTGCAGATTTTACTCGCGCATCGATCGATTTTGACAGTTATATCATTGATTGAACGTTATCTTCTTATTACCACGCCAACTGACCCTTTTAACCGCGCAAACATTGTGAGGTTGAACCTCGGTAATTCGGCAATCATTTGCGGGCTTTGCCGAAAATCCCAATAAAACGTATTCGTCCTCGGATTCTGGCTCCAAAAATGGGGTACTGCACTCAACAGATAGTCTCTTTAAGCTGGATGGACCCCTGCACGAAATAATCGCCTGCCTCCTTGGTTTGAAACCTCGAATCAAATCACCCGTTTCAACGGCCGTCACGGCCGTCGTTCGACGGGCCGTTGGAGGAAGCAAAAAATCGCCGACGGGACGGGCACGGCACCCGTTTGACGGGTGCCGTCGAACCGTCGCGACGGCTACGGGCGGAAGCCCTAATCGCGAGGTCTGCATAAAAGCAATGTGCAGGAGCTACACACCACTATCCACGAATTAGCCTGAGGAGTGCCAGTGTTGATGCTACTAATAGGCAGAAGACACAGTATCTGGACACCGTCCACGGAGATCAACTAGCGGAGGAGATGATCGGGGGAAGGAAGAAGGCGCCTGATAGGGCTAGACAGGTCTTCCTTTTCAAACGGGGCTTGAGCGCTGCGCTCATGGGCCATGTGGTCGACTTGAAAAGGAACCATGACATAGCAAAGGAGCTCGTGACCAAGATTTGATACTGACAGTTAAACGTGAGCGCCAGGTGGGCGCTCGGTCGAAAACAAATCGTTGTACCTTGGGAAATGGTGCGGTGTGAGAGCAAAGAAGAACGTAAATGAACACACATAAAATCCGTGCATTCGCTCAAGATATGAGTAATAATGGCCCTCTAGGCAGCCCTGGGATCTGATACTTATCTCAGAAGCTCGGAAAATGGCGACCACTCAGTGGCATGCGAGCACAAACTGAGATGCAAAAGGTCAGCTGGGATAACAATTGGGGCAATTTCGGCGGAACAAACAGGTGCACTCTGATTCGAGGCATCTCGACAATATACGAGGAATGAAGTGAGTTGATTCAATTCAAGAATGACAAATTTCAAGCTTTTCCGTGGCTAGACTCAAGTCTTCGCTCGTTTATGAGACCATCTGAATGGGCGCTACAAGGATCCACCAAAAAATCCAACAGCTTGGGTAGCAGTAAATTAATCTTGGGGTCGAAAAAAAACTTTTCAACCCTATATCCATTTTTCGAAGCCCGAGTTCCCCTTGTCTGGGACTATCCACATAAATTCCAGAGTACAAGGAACCACCAAAAAATCACTGAAACTTGGGCAGCAGGGAATTTATTTTAGGAGCATCTAAATAGACTTGATGTGGATCCACCAAAAATCAATTGGAGACTTGTGGTAGTATAGATGCCGGCAATGGCAAAAAGAAGACGGAGACCAGTCATTCAAGACAGAGCTAAGGAAAAAAGAAGAGAGAAGAACAAAAAAGTCAAGGAAAGCAAGGCAAAAATGAATTGCCTCCGGTGAGAATCGAACTGTCGACATGTAAGGAACATTGGAAACCATTAGATTGAAATCTAATGAATCTTGGGACACCGCCACTATTTGCCCTTTGCACAGCCCCTATTTTCATTTCATTGAAAAACATGGACAAGGAAAGATCGAGGTGAGTAAAACCTCATTGTGAAGACATTCATAGAATGACTATATAAGTACTTGTACAAACAGTGGTTGAGGCGAACCGCAGCGACACTGATGCAGTAGTACACTGTAAATGAAAAGCCATTGTTGACTCGACCGTAGTTTGTTGTGAGAAAACTTCGATAAACTAGTCTCACTTGTAGTCAGACTCCATGAGATTTATGATAGTCAATAAATCTTTTATATGAAGCTGATTTCGTTCGCAGGTCCGATCATGGACCTGGGTTTTTGGTTGACATGTGATTACTTCCCCCACGCCCAAATTCGCACAATCTCGCCTCACCGGAACTTTGGGAACCTGAATTATTGCTGAATGCATTATAACTGATCAATTTTGGTCTTTCAACGAAATAAATTGGATCTGAAATGCATTCGAGGCATTGTTTATGCATTTGAGTTGAAATGGCAATAGTACACCGAGAAGGACCTCAAAAATTTCAGAGAATTTTCTGGCACCTACTAATAGCTTTAAATGAATGTTCTATCTCGTCGGAATGGCTGCTATGCTGTTGCAAGTATCCAAATCCCGAATATCGACCCAATTTGGATGTGAGACCTGGTCACGTTCTCCATCAAAAGCCCAGGTCTGTGATGAGACCTGCCAACGGATTCAGACTATCGATAAACATGATACTACAGTATAACATGCCAGATTGTACGGCAGACCATGAAACATGTTGCACAGAAAGAAAAGAAGGGAGCTAAGTTGAGTTCCTCGTTGTTCTTGCCCTCCCAAGTACGAGTCATACCACACACTCCGTGATGGCCTTACCCACCCAGTACGAGTTGGAGTAGTGGGATCATCAGTGCTTCCGTTGACGCACCCACCTCTTTCTTCCCATGACCACTGCCGCTGTTGCAGCTGAAGCCTGCCAGCAGCTCAACCCACTGGATGACACTCTGAGAGAGGAAAGACCAGAAATCCTTTTTTTTTTGTCTCGGACGTGCGGGTGAGGGGGGCCTCATGCCCACGGGCAGGGATGTTTTAGGTGGACAGTGTCATAGCGAGGAAAATTCAACGCCAAGCCACTGCGTTCAAGTTTTAGACATTTTTCTTTGGGACTTACTCCGACTCGCAAAATTCGGCCTTTCACCATTGTTCCCTTGCCCTCCGTCTTCCCCTATTACATGCCCCATTGAAATTGGTGCTGGACACATCATTTCTCTCTTAGAATGGCGTGTGAATTGGAGGCCGAGCGGCTTTTCTTTCGCCTGCCAATTTCCACCCCGGCCCCCCTCCACCCTCTAGTTTTTCAGTGTCTGATGTCTTTGCTTTGTGTACTTGTAGTTCTAGTTCTGTCATTACTCATATCAGAAGCAGATGCACTGATTTTATGTGCACCTGTTTACAGTCTTCTTTTTCTCTCACACCTCGCCTATTCCTGGAATATAACTGTTTGGTTTCGATGGAGCACTCACCAACGCTCAATTTCTCCCCGCAGCATCACACTCTATATTGGAAGTAGTGCTATGGTTAGTGCTACTTCCAATAAAACGCCAACCCCGGGTGACCGGGTACTTGAACATCCGCGCTGCTTCGATGATCTGTAAGCCTGCTGGCCAGCCTGTTGTCCGGTTGGTACTTCCTCTAATGGGTCTTGGGGGCCCTGGTCCGTCCGCGCAGCAGGAAATGCATTCCGCATTCGGCGGGCCTGGAGATCGAACCCAGGAGCGCCACCAGTCTCTCACGTGATCAGATCACGGGGTTGGTATTTTGTTTGAAGTAGTGCTAACCATTCAACCAGACAACACTCTAGCTTTGGTAGCGATCTACATCTATCACGCAACCAACTTCTTGTGTTTAAAGCCAACTCAAAAGGAAGCTCTCCGGATTGGATCAGCCTTCGCTTTCGTCCCCATCATCTCAGCTACTTGAGTAAATGCATCGATTTCAAGCGCGTCTGCTTACTAATTTGTGGTCCCTTCCGTTCATTTGGCTCCTAGCTCCAAATCCGTTGTTTCGGTTGGGTCAAGGTCTTCTTTCCCACATTTAATTTTGAACATCTTGAAAATAAATTCAAATTTCCCTTTTCCGCGCTGCCGGCCGCTCCATTCAGACAAATCACGCGACATGATTGACCGCTCAAGGCCCACTCAAAAGGGTAATCTTGCAATATTTCTTCCCCCATCATCTTCACGCTCTCTCCCGCAGCACTCCCATCCATCGCGACCAGTCCTTCCATGAATCAAGCCCAGCAAGTCGATGTAAACATCATCAAGAGAACCTACGCGTCAAAGCTCAAATACTGGCGACAATGACGACTCGGATGCCTCTCAAAACTCACCTCGATGCGCAAACTTCTCGTTCCTCTCAAAATTACTCTCAAGCATTCAAGCCCTTCACCTCAAGCCGCTTAGTCCCTTGCGTCAGGTTAGCAAAAGCGATTCAAGCTGTTCAGCTCATTGAAGGATCCAGGTCGTCCGGGTCACCTTGCTTGATGGATACTTCCTCTCTTCCAACCTTTCTCGCCATTGTTTTCCTACATAGAATTGTTTATCAAGCCGTACTCGCCTTTCAATTGCTTTAGTTATTCAGCCGCTGCTGTTGCGGCTGTTGATCAGTCCGTTCCAATGATCCTCTCTTCTTCTAGAACTAAACTAACCTGGTTCTCTTACAGCTTATGGCGACGGCGGTCCGATTTCCTTGATTCGTCGGGGTTCATTGGAATATTGCGGAACTGCTGGTGGGTATCGTGGTGTTTCGCTCGATGCTTTATTCATATCCTCACAAACAGGCTTGAACCAGCTGAATATGTTTCCTTTCTTGCATTCTGGTAGTACGTGCCTCCAACCGTTGATTATGTTTGATCTATTGACTGACCATCGTCCTGTCCCCGATACACTCGATGCTTCGTAAGGGCTCATCCGTCCTGTCGACATCTCACACCCAACGCACAACATCGGGAGCCAGTGCGCATCAAGCGAGATTCCTTCCCTGCTATTTCAAAATGATTTTAAGATTTTGATTGCAGGTAGCCCTTACAAACTGGACTGGTTCTCTTGACAGTTTGTGGCAGCTATTCTTTCTGTTTCATATCAAGTGCTGATACTCATTCCGAGAGTCAATATAGACCCGAGTTTCACTTGGTGTGCGCGCCTCGAGTTCGGGGCCTGTACGTGTCAGCCGTTGTGTTGATATGACAAAATAATACAGTTGGCTGACACATGAAATTCTCCCTCTCTTCACTGATGTCTTTATAAGACTGTATCCTTCATCGCTATGTTGCAGTTTGATTCTATTGAGCCTTATCGTCTTCCATAAGCCCACTTTGCAGCGACTTGCGTACGATGAACCACCATTCTTCACCCCCTTCAGCCCCTTTTTTTTTTTGTACAACCACTCTTTAATGAGCTGTGCCACATCCTCATCTGGCACTTGACGGGCTGAAGACTTACTGAGACGGAGGCGAGTGGATGATGTGAACGTAAGAGAATATTCAAAGCATGACCAGGAGAGGCCTCCATAACTGTTCGTCTGACTTTGGTTAGAATGCAATTTAACATGTTGCCTGGTAGCTACAGATTGGTCGGGCGGGTGGTAACTCGGGAATAATGCGGGCATTGCACCAGTGCGAGCTGAGCGTCGAAGGCCGGGTTACGATCTAAGCAGTAAGGTGAATGTGGTGGAATAGGGGAGAAAGGATGGATTGAATCACAAAGATGCTCAAAGACGTTTGTAAATGAAAAGTCGTTGGCTTTCACTTTACGCCATTTGATATAAAGTTGTCACCCACCTACCGGAGCGAAGGGATGGCATGTCTTGTAGTCAATAATATTTATTCTCGAAAAACCTTTCCCTCAATATTGATCTGCTGGGATGCCCTCTACACGGCTATCCCGGATGTCACCGGAATTCGATAGGACCCGTCGCCAATCAAAATCCAATGATCTTCGGCTCAGGTTTCTAAGGTTCAATCACTATGCGCCGCTAGATATATGGATTAGTGGAATCCAACGGCTCTGTGCCCGTATTTCTACAGTCAACCCACAGTAAGGTTCCAACCATTTAGTTTCCGTTTGAAGATCAGATCAAATCAAATGGAAACGGTAATAAAACCGTTTAAAATGGTATTTTGGGGGGCGCAAAAAGCATGGGATTTTACAAACATCAGACTAGCTACTCCCTACCACAGTCCAATGACACGCGCTTCAGGAATCCTGCCTTGATCCACATTTTCGTCAGCATTGCCTCCATTATTGTCTTTGTGCTCAAGGAAACTCAGGTTTCATGGCATAGGTGACATGAATTCGAAAACAAATGCTCGACGGAGAAACTGGACCCAAGGATAGCCAAAAGTCGTGGGCCATAAGGGAAACGATCAGGGAATCCCGCTCGTGCGCCTGTAATAGATATGAGTGGCCATCTGAATTAATTGTTGAGACTGATATTACCTTCCACCAGGTTAATGGTATATTTCGGCCCTTGCGCGGATAGCTTTTGAAGGCGCGCCACCAGCGTTCTAGCTCCGAGCTCACTGGGACTGCCTCCTCCTCCCCATCAGACACATCAACCATACATATGTTGTCGAACAACGAAGCGGATCCAGGATGGGAGGCCACTGCTACCTCCATGGTGCGCTGGGTCGCCAACTAGATGTTTGAGCATCCGAGTCATCTCGTACATGGGAAGGACCCAAGGGAGAGTTCAAGCGGGACATTTGTAGTGTAACAGATGTGAAGGTCTGTCAATTTAATCAAACTTGGGAGCTTAACCGTACACCCATACACACCTCAAGCAAAGTACCCAGAGAGTAATGCGCAGATGTTGCTTTGGTCAAGTTTCGGTGAATGGAGGTGTGCAGCCAACAATGAAAAAATCACTGGGAGTCAGTGATAATTTGCGTGGAGTCGGCCAACGTTCCGCTCCATGCGGAGGAAACCGTTTGAACCATTTTCAAACAGTTTATCAACTGTTTGGACTGGCGGTCAAACTAAATGAAAATAAAAACGGTTATAACCGTTTGAAACTGTTTTCAAACGAAAAGGGTTAGAGCCCTAACCCACAGTATTCGAAGGGCACTAGATGCGACCGTAACTTGATCATATTCTGCTCTTAACTGGACCATAACTCAAGGTCTTTGAGCTCCTTGTCCTTTGGACAATTCATAGTGTATTCAAACTATCTAAACTTTGAAGTGGCATGATACAAGTCTGCTAGGTTTGTGCCCAGTTCCAAGATGCATGCTAAGTGCGCACGCAAGAGTGAGTATGCGGCAGCGAGCGAGTATAAGGACAACAGTGGGAAAAGTAATTTATTTATACATACAGTCGCAAACCGCGAAGCGAAACGCTTAGCTTCCGCACGTGATTGTGACCGCAGTGGTGGACCAATGAAATTATATTTCGTTATGTGTGGACAGGGATACTTCCTGGCTTCCCAGTGAGACAAAACTTTGCATGGTTTGGCGCATTGGCTGTGGAGAACCAGGGCGATCTTTCTGACAAGTCAAATGTGAGTAAATAACACGGAAGCGAAACACTCCCAAACAACCTCGTGCGCCTCAGCCATGGGACTTGACCATTCGGAATGTTGAAATCCTTGATCTACGACCTCGAAAACCTCATCTTGGGACTCGGGTTACTCTGCACCATATGGAAATATCGATACGCGAGCGCTGCGAGCCAAACACTCACAAATCAATGATGTTGAAAGACTTGAATTGTGGAGGCTCTACAGGGAATCTTGAACCAATCCTGTTGGTGCAATTGGACTTTATCAAGTGTAGATTAATCTCTTAAAATCCAAGGTTCATAATGTTGGCTGAAGAGAACAACAGTGTTTCGCTTCCGTGTTGCGTTTCGCTTCGCGGTACATAGTAGATTGAATCACAAGCGTGGGGACATTGAGCTCGGCGTGTGGCATATGCTGAATGGCGGACTTGACCCAGAAAATCTCCCCAGACATTCAAACTCCGATGATCCGTGCACCACACATGATGGTTGACAGTATATACAAGATTAGTGTGAGTGAGACTCGTCGAGTCGCATTGATGGTGTTTGAGTCGCACTTTTATCCACCAGAAGTGCGACTGGTTACCCGAGTGCGACTGGTTACCTGACGGCTTTGATGGGAACAAGATCAGCCTGTGCCGACATTTCGGCTACAGATGCCAACCACTAGTCATCCAAATTTATGGGATAATTCTATTCAGTAGCCCCTTCCCCCCTTCTTTGGCAGCCCCCGGAAAATCAGGGGGCTGCCAAATAAGTTCAGCAGCCCCAGATCGATTAGATTACAGGGCTATCAGTATTTAGACGATGTGATAGTGTTTATGTAAGCCTGCCTGCCAAGTCGTCCCAGGAAAATTCAAAGGCCACAATGGCACAAAGCATTAGGAAGCCAAGGGCTTCATTTTTATGTATAGAACAGATTCCCATATTCAGATTTCACTCATTTAGCAGCATACCAGAAATTTGGAACGAGCGTTCCACCACCATCAACCACACACCAGCCAACAAAGGTCACGGAATACTAAATTCAATGCTATGATGGCACGAAGTATTAGGAAGCCAAGGGCTTCTTTTTCATGGCCAACAAAGGTTGCGGAATACTAAATTCAAGGGCACAATGGCACGAAGTATTAGGAAGCTAAGGGCTTTGTTTTTATGTGTCGAATCATTTGCCATAATTCAATATCCTTCATTTAACAGCCTACAAGGGCCGGGGACTGATGAATATCACTCCACACCAATCACAATCCAACAAACTGCCAAAAAAAATCCAACATGTTGCCGTTGCATGCTGCAATGGGGCGTAGTGTGATTGATATTCATGCAACATGGTCAGCTATTAATGGAATGTGTCAAGATGGTGTCGCTGATGTTGAACTGGGGCCGAGTATAAAGATCATGGCGATGAGCAGGGATTGATTGCGCATCAGTGCATCAGTCGCACTGCTGATGCATTCGCCATCAGTCGCACCCTGTAGCAGGGTTGAGTCCCATTAACGGGAGTGAGTCGCACTTTCTAAGTGCTGGAGTGGGACTGGACAAGTCCCACTCCCACTAAAATTGTTGTTACTCTGATTTGACTCTGATGGTTGATGTCCTTTGGTGATGGTCGTCTCCTTGACCTTTCCTCCAATCTTCGCCCCCTTGGTCCCTCCTCCTCTCTCGAAGCCCTGTCGTTCCAGGTGAAGTCATGTCAAGATGCTAATTCAATGTGGTCAGGACTTTGTTGCTGTCAAATACTCGTCGGACGACAGTCCTGGGTGTCATCTCATTACAGTTTTTTGCGGAACATAGGGCGGGCGTGTTTTTTTTCTGTTTTTGTGTGTTTTCGCCAGGAATGCTCTCCTAAGCTCAATTCTAGTCAGATTCTCTTGAAACTGGATGCATTAGAATCACATTCAAAATCCGCAGTCGCTACAATGCCGGTATTTTTTGATATCCTTACGTAATAGAATTCTCACCAAAAATTCTTGGTTTCCGCTAGGAACGCTGTAGCAATAGGAGTAGTGCACCGATTAAGCTAATTCTTGGATATGTTATGTATCACATGTGGTACTAGTCAACCATACCATTTTACAATGTTACCACCACCAAATGGTGGTATATACTTTCATTCATTGTGATGTGTAAATATGTAGCTCACAAAAATGTGGGCCAAATGAGGATATATGGCTAGATTGAATATGTGAGAGTGGCATTGACTAGTACCACATGTGATACATAACATATCCAAGAATTAGCTTAATCGGTGCACTACTCATATTGCTACAGCGTTCCTAGCAGAAACCAAGAATTTTTGGGGCGAATTCTACTACGTAAGGATATCAAAAAAAAACACCGGTGTTGTTGCGACTGCGGATTTTGAATGCGATTCTAACGCACCCAGTTTCAAGAGAATCCGACTAGAATTGAACTTAGGAGAGCATTCCTGGCGAAAACACACAAAAACAGAAAAAAAACGCGCCCGCCCTATGTTCCGCAAAAAGCTGTAAGGTGTGTCTCGCGCTTTATCAAGTCCTGCTGCACTAAATCTTCTCTACAGTACACTTTTTACTATTGTTCTCTCGTAGACCAGTGGCTATTCCCAGGGCAGCGTAGCTCAACCCGACCAGTTAGATTTGTTTTGGCACTGGTGGCACTGCAGCGCAACGGGCATCGGTCAGTGTACCTGTCTGAAGCCGCCCTTGTGCGCATTTATTTTTTTGGTGTTGTTCACAGTTGCTTTGCCGTGCGAATTGCCCATTAGCGTACTCCCATAGTATGTATCTCCCTTAATAAATATATGATTTTCAGGCCACCCTCTGTGTTGCCCAAATAAATTCCTCTTAGGGTATATTCCGATTCCTCCTGCGCACGATAGCCTGTAGTATGTCTAAGGCAGGCTCATTCAAATGCAAAGGCCAGCCCATTGGAATCCAAAGGGGCGTATATTCTTCGAAATCCAGTGGTCTGCCGAGTAGATTCCGAAGATCACCGGAACCATAGAAATCTGGTGCCTTCCGGGATAGCCGTGTAGGCTCTAGATGCTCGACTTCAAGATCAGCACCCACTTGTTTTTAATAGGTTGCAATTCATTCTATTCCTGCGTCATTGAGCCGTTGCAGTTGTAATTTAGCTTAGCTGGTCAAAATGACACATGAAACCCAATGTGCCCAACAGTGCACATTCATGGTGAAAGTACCTTGTTTGAGCGAACATGCATCGTTTGATACCAATGTGCACGTAGGGTGGGTTTCATCGATCCCACTTAGGCGGCTGTCGTCTAACACACGGGCACTGAGACAACGAGTTCGAACGCTACTGTACAGGTACAGCTAAACGATGAGGGGCATCAAACAACGGGACTATGACCTCCTGCACCTTACGAGAAGGGAGCTTCATACTTTTCACGCGTTCGCCTTCGCAAAGTGCCACTGATTCTTGGCGTCGGTCGGCACTCCGGCGAGGGTGATCTGCGTTTGGAATGAGAAATGCGGCAAAGGACCAAAGTGGAAAACCTACGGGTGTATCCATCTCGCCGTCCGCCAGACCCCAAAACAAATCCGCATCGGTGGGCGAAATTCTGAGAATGATAGGGATCAGGATAGCTAACAAATCCCCAGCGACGGTCAAGACTCACGTGAACTGGCCCTTGATACGGGTTTCCTTGATGATCCACTGCTGTTGGCGGTTGCGTCCGTTGACACAAGCGCCGGACTCCGCGCGCGTCTCGCACGCCGCGAAGTTGCTGAAGCCGTGGTTCTTGATCGTGTATTTCTTGTTGTTGAGCAGCGTGACATTCCACTGCATGGGAATTGAATAATTTCTTGAGTGGGGGGAATGGCGAGCGGGATGCACACCTTCTCGCTGGCGGCGTTTGCATCCGTTCCGGCGACGATATCGGATTCGTCGTTTGCGTCCGGGAGGACAGCGAGGTTGTGGAACCTGGCGTTGGTGATGGTATATCTACCGGTGTCGGGGAGCGGCATGGTGATCAAATTAAAGTTCGGGAGTAGGCAAGACTAGCGACCTGGGAGCTGCGGGTTGAGGCTACGTATTTATGGCTGGAGGTAATACCCATCCAGTGGCCACGGTATAATGTCGCAGGACCGGCGCCATTCCCCCGTACTACGAGAGTGGCCTTGAGTCTTCCGGGATCCATAGAGGTGGCTCCTAAGAATAATCTGGGGTCTCGATAAATAATGGCGATGCCGAGAATTATGCTCAATTTCTTTGACACCCCGAGAAGCATCTTCCTGCGCTTCAAGTGGAAGGGGGCATATTCACGCACCAATTCACGGAAAAAGGAACGGGATCTATTTTGTATTCAGTCTCGCCGAGGGCCACCACTGATCAGAGCATAGTAACCCTCTCGAGTCACTCGGGAACAGCAGTTAAACAGCAGGATGCAGTAGGACTCCGGGGTGGAAGACGATTGTGTCAGCGGAGGTTGCAATAAACTCAGGCCTTCCGCTCCCATTGACAAACTTTCCGCTCTGTGTTTCTCAACCGTGGCCCTTTGAAACCTTCTTACAACTTGAGGCAAACTCGAGGCACAGCTCCAAATCCGCTACATTTCCCCACCGTGAAGCCAAAATGACAGCTCCCACTGGCAGATTGGAATAGATATGTTCTATATGAGTTACGGTAAGTAGCGGAGACTAGTCGGCATGTCAATCCCCCCGGGGGGCACCGACTCCAATTTTTGGGGGATTACGTTGGGAGTTGGAATGCCGAAGCATTAAAACATCGAGGACGCATTGAAGTTGGCGCAACTCGGGAGGAATCGGGCGTAGCCGGTGGCGTGGGAGCACATGGGCGCAGACCGGCCGCAAAGTACAAGGGCGATCATAAACCTCACGAAAACTGCAACGAAAGGCTCCCTAGAAGTACGCATGGCAGCGGCGCGGTACCTCCAAAGCAAACAAAGAGGGAACAACTTTCGGCATCCATCCGGTGCTGCCCGGGAGACGCCCATCCAAATTGCTCGGCAACTTGAAGAGCCGAACCTCATCATTATGCTACCTACCGATCAACATGGACGCCTGCAGGCCGTCGCGTTGCCGTGTGCGCTTCCTGCACAGTGTGCCACCTATAAAATTGGGTGCGAAGATCTGTGTGATCAAGTCTAGCCAGTGGCCGTAGAAGTCAGCTTAGGCTAGCACACGGTAACCTATGTCAACATCCGGTGGATATGATCTAGAAGAAGTTGAAAATGTGTGCACGGGATAAGCAAGTGTACTAATAGGGGAAGTCAGAGTCGATTCTGCGTCGATTCAGAGTCCGATTCCAGACTCAATTCTGGGGCGAAAATCGACACAGAATTGACTGTACAAGAATCGACATTTTGGGTCGATTCTATGGAGTCGGAGTCGGAGGAACTCTTCGATTCTGGACTCGATTCTGGGCTGATTCTTATGACGACACGGTTTGATGGTCCAGAATCGACCTCAGAATAGAGTTCACAATCGGGTCGGTCACGGTTGCCGTTCGATTCTCATTCGATTCATTGAGCAGAATCGAATCAGACTTGTTGCCCGAATTGACTGTGAGTCAAATGAGAATCGACAACTCTGACTTCCCCTAATTGTTATGATCGGACCTTGTCAGGCTCCAGAAAGGTCTGGATCACGACACCGTACTTCACCTGCGATGAAAGTGAGAGCAATGCAGCAGTATGTTCTCCTTGAGGTGTGCCATGATTGAAGAATGAGGTGCAGCTTGTAGAGGGTCCGAATTCTATTGGGACCTGAAGGTGCCGATTAGGTGCATGAAGAAGTGATGGCGAGTCCTTCACTAGGCAATCCCGGTATCAGCCTAATTTCGTCAATCCGACGTGGCGGGAAGAATGTAAGAGCATCTATATAAGTTCTGTTGCATTTCCGCTTCAAGCTCTCTTCTCAGTCCTACACACACTTATACATCTTACTATCCAAGGGGGAATCTGGATTCAAAAAACAGATATGGGGTCGAAAAGTTTTTTTCAACCTCAAGGTAATACGGCTTCTGTTGTCGGTGCTATGTGTTCTTCTACTTGGTCCAGGAGTGGCCTGCAGCTCATCAAAGTTGAGGCTTTCCATGAAGCTGTCCATGCAGAAGTCTAGACGCTGGAGAGCGGCTGCAGGCAATTGCGCGCGGCCATTTTGGTAGGATGAAGGTGGCAATACTGGGCTTGGGGTCGTGTCTGAAAGAGACCTGATGAGCTGAGAGGAAGGGAAGGAAGAGTCAAAGTTGATGATGGACGGGCCAAATTTGCGCTCTTGAAGACAGCTCAAAACATACCAAACAAGTATAGCAATATCGTCAGGAACGGCGGAGAAGTAAATCGGGACTTACCGAGCCTCGAGGCTAGCAGTCCGAATAAAGGCAACGAAGTACACTAGAAGGAACGAGGGAAACTCAATGAAGCCAGCTAAAGCGTGGAAGCGGCCGGTGTAGTCGGGAATGTCAAAGGAAATAACCAAAATGTTCATGTGATTACGGACCAGTTACGTGTTTGCCAGGCAAGGACGCGCAGAGAGGTCTGGATGCGACCGAATACTGCGGGACTACGGCGCGGTTGATGGACCAGGGCCTGGTCCCTAAAAACACAGCTTAACGCAGCTGCGCAGTAAAAGGGGCTGCGAAATCGCAAACAAGGAGCTGCGGTGCAGGCAATATCTGGATTAGGAATGTACAAACAAGAGAGGTATATAAGGGACTCAAAATGTACTAGATAATCAATCAATCACCCGGGTCTTAGGACCTGTGTTCTCTTTGGATTATTGTTTTGGGTTAGATTTCGGAACGGAATGACTATGGGACTCGACAGAACGGATTAACGGATTAAGGGAACGGAAACATATACGGAACGGTTTAACGGAACGATTTTACGGGAACAAATATGGAACGGACTTACAGATTTACGGAACGGAACAGTTTAGGGTTAGGTTTTGGTTGGAACATTTTGGGTTGAGTGCTTGGTTGGAAATTGGTTTAGATGAAGAACTGCTATTTGATTTGGACTACGCACCATTCAAAACATTCACAAATTCGCATTCATCATATACTTCGGCGCGAACCCCCGAACACAATATAAAGGCCTACGGAATTCGATTAGTTTGGGTTGAACAATTTTGATAAAGGTTTCACTCACGAACCGATTCCATACCTTTCATTAAAAAGACACGTAGAGGCATGAAGAAGGAGGCATCCAGCTGTGGTGGACTCATGAGTACACGAAGGGGCCTGGGGTTAGTCTGATAGTAAACACGGGGTGTTTGTTGGCAGACCATCAAATTACATAAAAGGGTGGCTGTATTAGCCGGCATTCCTCCTCTGTATCGCAACTAATACGCACTGAGAATATCTTGAAATATTTTTTCGTGATCATGAGATAAAATAGAAGAGATCCTCCACCAAGAATCAAGTGTTTCACTGCCCTAATCCTTCCAGCCAGGATCAACCCTGAAACTGCCTAGATAATACTATATCGACAAGCTCATCCGATATCATCACAACAACTGCACCTCTCGCTTAGTTGTAAGGAAGTATTTGATTCATTAGACTGCCATCTATAAGCTCAAATATTCGTAGAATTATTGCCCCCAAACCGGTTCAAGAACAAGGCCGCAAGATGTATGGTCAGTCCGTTTTACATAATTTGATGGTCCGCCAACAAGCGCACCGAGATTACTAACAGACCATATACAGATACATCTTGATCATCATCTGTATATCGGCTCTATTACAGACTAGCCTGGGGTAGAGGAAGAGCCAAATAGTGGCTGTGCTGATCTGGTGGCATCTAATCTCCGCGATTAGATGCTCTTCCTCAGCTGCACCGAATTCAGAGGTGGACACGATTTTAAATGGAAATAGTCGGAGCCTTAGACGAAACTGGCGTGGACCTAGAGTGCAATGCGAATTATGCCTAAGTTGCAGTGATAGAAGCTGCTTTATATGCTTCCTGAGTGAGTCAAAAACTGACAAGATCATGAGGAAATGGCGAGAAGAGCCTGAAGTTCGCTGGGAAAGAGAACGAGATGATGGCGCTTGCCAGGCGCTTCATACGGCCCGGTCACGTGGTCACATCATTTTCTTCCTCGTGACGGTTTCACCGGGGGCAAAGCCCAAGGGGCACTCGGGATTCAAATATCGAACAGGACCCGGGGGTGGGTGGGGGGCGGGGTCCCGAGGAAGGTCTTAAAAATCTTTTCATAGTACTAAGCCAGAGTGTTGTTTAAAGCACATTTGGGCCTATAAAAGGTCCTGTAGGACATATATTGAGTCCCAGAGGTGTCTAGATACTTACACTGGCCATGGTATACAGCACAGGAATATTTTTGCAATTTAGTGGTGGTATTATAAATTGTCTGAAGCACTTATTCAAGTCAGTTATTGCTTCAAATAAACTATCTTATGTCCTGTATACATCCAGAGACCTGCTGGTAGAATATACTTAACATCAGCCTATATGAGCAGGGAGCAGGCTGAGTGGCCATCGGGTGGCGATGCATGTGCACATGACCCGGATGAGCGGTCCGGCGCTACCCATGGGAAACTCCTTCCCTATATAGGGGGGGAGGGGTGGGGGGGGGGGGGGGTCTGGCCGAGGTCCTTAAAAATCTTTTCGACCCCCTATCTGTTATTTTAATCCCGAGTGCTCCTTGGCAAAGCCCAGCGCATGTGGGTCCTGCATGCATTTCACGCATGTGGCCCGCATTCGATGGATCGCCCAAAGAAAAACAAAGATTCAACAAAGGTCATTATTCTTCCCTGGCAATGACTGACAAACAACCCGCAAAACAAGCGGATGAGCTTGGAATGCTTCTGCAGACTGAACTTCATTATCAAGGTCATTATAACCTGTCGCATGAACCCATCGCATGCGAGCCACATGCGTCAAACGCATGCGGGACCTACATGTGTTGGGTTTTGCCCCCGGTATTAAATGTCCTTCTTTTCGCTGTCCGTCCGGGGGAGGTCGCACGAATCGGACGGTGCGGACAAGTGCTGCCGATGTGGACGTGCCCTACCCCCCGCTGGCAAGTGGAAGCGCGTGCGTATCTCTGCTGGGGACTTTCTGGTTGAGAGCGGAGGCTCGCACACGAGAAAACCCATGTTATCTACACCCTTTGCCACAGCGAAATCGGCGCCAGTATCTCTCATCAACACATCCAAAATCAGCAGCGATTCCAAATTCGTTTTCCACAGTCACGGCTGCAAGATTTCCGCATAGGTGAAAGCTTTCTCAACCTCACCGCTTTCAGCAATCCTTGCCGGAGGCTTGAGCTTTCCAGACGTCTCACAAGTTCAACCGCGTCACTACTTATACCCAGTGGGTTTTGTTAAGGTGCGTCGTAGGTCAAGCTAATCGGCTCAAACACCGGCATTCTGTGCTAGTACCTTTCGACATCAAACGTGTTACGCGAAACAGCGTCCCGTCGGGGACGTTTGACTCTAGTTATCGGCATTTCTGTCGTGAGCGGCGGTATTCCCCGGACCTCGACGGATTCTGCAAAGCACTACGCCAGAGAATGTCTGCTGCTTGTCGGGAACTCTATTGCCCCAGGATCTTTCTGCCCTGCGTGCATCCACGGCGGGCATGATCCATGCTGTGCGCAGAGCGACTTCAATTTCTGGAGTCCAGCGCTCATGCATCATGATGTATGTACCTCTTGTGCCTTAGCCCAAGGAGGATCGACGAGATGGCGCGCCCAGATAGATTTTGATGTAGGGCAGATTGATTTGATGTGAGGTAGATCCAGCCAAGTGCGACTGATTCGCGTAAATGTGGCAGATGTTTATTTTGGGAATCTACCCCTCTTGGTGGTACTATTGCAATGCAAGTGGGGCATAGCAGTTGTGAATTAGGGCCGATGATTGCTGGTTTACCTACTGAATTAATAGTCCTTTGTACACTTATATTAAATCACTGTTTGTAGGGCTATTCTAGCACATTGTACTTGACTGATTCCATCAGTCTGCTACCTATGTACTTGAATTATTCCTCTTGTTCGTTACCTACATGTAGCGAGACACACCTTCCCAGCTGGAAGAAGTTGCAGGGGATCCGAAACAAACTACGTCAACTTGCTGGAACAAAACCACAGAATCAAGACATGGAAAATTGCAGATATAGAGTAGACGATGTATAACTCCCCCATGGTACTAGCGCCTGGTATTCAGCGCCCGAAACACCTTCGTCCGCATAGACGAGTCTCCCAGAACATCCAGATTGGTCAGTTGGAGCTGTTTGAGCAGACAGAGCCAGACAACGTACCTGGGTCTTGAAGTTACCGCGATCCCAGCGGACCGCGCCTAGCACCGTCTACCCATCCCATATTCAAACCGGTCGCCCCTGGTGTGCGTATATGTGGCAAAGAGACGGACCATTGGAGACCCATGAGTTGGGCAGGCTGCTTTCCTCGGAAGGCACACTGCAAATGGAAATGTTTGTTGTAGGATGAAAACCGACTCTGATTCCATTGGTATCAATTTGAGTTCTCTTCCTACCTGAAACTGCGAGCATCAATGTAATATAAACCAAAAATGATCCAACTTGTTTCAGAGGGCCCTTCAATGTCACAAAGAACACCAGTTTCTTTGCTTCATGAAAGTGTGCCAAGGACTATAGCTGTCAAGGCCCTTTTCAAGCCCAATGAAAGGAGGAGTTTCACCAATAAAGAAAGGCATGTTGAAAGAACCACTTTCAATGTGCCTTTCAAACAGAGTGAAATAATGTGTTTCAGGCATCAAGAAACCTGCGCTATTTTTGCTGTTGGTCCGGCATTGTCCGCGCCAATAGCAAAAATAGCTCAACCACTGAAACTGATTGTTTCAGGGTGTCAGAAAGCCGCACTGAAAGTGGCTTTTTCAGTGCTACTCTCTTTATTCCCGAAACTGGATATTTTGATATCACTGAAAGCTGCAATGAAACTTCAAGTTTCTGCAAGTCTTTCATGATATGCAGAAACTATCTTTCTTTGTGGCATTGAAAGCACTTTTAAAACCATTTGATTCATTTTTGGTTGACATAACATTGATTCTCGTAGTTCAAGGTAAGAGGAAAACTCAAATTGATACTAGTGGAATCAGACTTGGTTTTTATCCTACCACAAACATTTCCCTTTCCGGTGTGAGGGGCTGATTGAGGTGGCGGGAAACGTCAGGAACGCGTCCAGAACGCCTTGAGCTCATCGTGGGCCGCAGCGATGGTGGTGGTAAGTGGAAGAGATTAAGGTTTGATCCCCGTTCGCGTGCAACCAGTGGTCCACCTCGATCAAATTGCCCCAAACAAGGATCTACCTCGTCTCATCGAATCTGCCTCACTTCAATCCCATCTGCCTCGCATCAATTCTATCTGCCTTAAATCATCTGATCTGTCTCACATCAAATTTTATCTGGGACCGCCGTCTTGTATATCCTCTAGCCCAAGCGACCCGTCCACCGGAATTCGGAACGCCTCCGCGGTTGCAGTACGGTATATATTCGGCATACTTAGTGGAAGCGTCTATCACAGAGCCGGATGATGGTTGTCCCATCGACCGCTCCCACTTCAATCTTCCTTATCGTGCATTTATCAAACGGTAGCCAATGACGGTCGCGTTCTCGCGCCACCACTGCGTCTTTCGCGGACCATTCTGTTCAGACGCCCGCCGAGAGAGGATTAACTGCCGGCACCTGCTAATACGCGAACAAGCGCTGAGGCCCGGCCAATATATACGGTGGTTGTGCCTGGCCGAAATAGACATAGACCGGAATAGATGAATCAAACCCTGACTTAAAGGCAGAAGCGGAGTGGTTCCATTGTCTTTCCCTTCATCCACCCTGTCTTCCGCTGCTGCCAGCTTTTGTGCCCCCGCTGGCCACGATGAATAGTGTCACACTGATCTACGGACCTGTTCTTCTCGGGGGTGCAGTGGCGCTCACGTGAGTTTCAAAGTTATATTCACTAGCTCAAAGCCGCCGGCTTCTCATTTGCGTGATACGATACACAGACTCAGCGGAATCGTCGCTGCGCAATGTATACTATTCTTCAAGCTCTATTCCAATCCCGACGAGTCGGGCTTCAAGATTGCCATGGTTGGCCTCGTATGGTGCGTCGACCCGTCCCGCGCACACACCCAATACTCGCAGCGCAATTAACCGCCTCTCGCACCCCCGGCGCAAACCCATGTACTTATAGGACTCTCGACTCGGCCCAGTCCGCTTTCATTCTTGCCTCCCTTTTCGATTATTTCATCGTCCATTTCGGCGACCTCCGCACTGAATCGGTCATCCCATGGTGTGTCCGGCCTCCCTCCCACCCCCCATACTAGTAACCAATGACGACCCCCGCGCGTCTCAGGACTATTGCCGTGCGTCTGCTTATACATATGGCGGCTATATGATAACAGCTGATACCTACCTACCTCGGAAAGCTCGTTATCCTAGTAACTGTAGGCGCCCCCCTTGTCTTCGCCCCGCGTACAAGCTAATTGAGCGGCTCTGTCTTCGGAAGGCTATACAAACATCCGTTGTACACCTGTGCGGCGAAATCTTCCCCCGTGTTCTCATCTCTCTGATTATTTCTCGCAAGATTCTACGCGCACAAGATCTACCGCTGTAGGGCCCGATGCATACGTTGTTTCGCTGTAATTCTGATCCTGATCCCGCGTTAGCAAGTCGAAGGAACTGGTTATTAACCGGACCAATTGTGCGTTTCTTCCCTCCCTCTCGAGTGGTTTTGATGCAGAAATGATATGCATTGCTCCCCAGGTCTGTATTGCGAGTCTCCGCCTTCGTGAGCAATGCCTGCAGTAATCCATTCCGCAAATGTGCTGCTGCTGAATCGGCGTGTCAACAGTCGCAACCCTTGGTGAGTCTGCATTTTTTTTTTAATTCAAGAAATTTGCCAGGGGCTTACAAGTTCGCTTTGAAGTCGCCACTGGTGAAATGTGCGTACACCCAACTGTGCTGTTTTCATTAAATCCACACCGATACCGATGTGCGGAAACGTGTAGGCTGCGCCTCAAGACATGGGCGGCGTTCTCCCATCCCTATCCGCGTGTACGTGTCGCCCTCAGTCCATAACATTTCTCAGGACGCGCTTGCTTGCTTGACTTGACGCGACACCGAATATACTTATAATTATCTAGTTGCTGTTTACCGCCGGGCTGTGCCTCTCCGCCGGGACAGACATGGTTATCACGATCTGTCTGTGCTACTACCTCCGCAAGATCCGGAAGCTGTCGTCGTCGTCGGTGTGCTTTCCGTTCCGTTCTTTGCTATAATTTCATTAACGGACCCCCGGCGTGTCAATTTTGTGGAGTCTATGTCTATTCCATGCATTAATCTTCTTTGGGATCCATCATCCCTTGTTTTCTTCTTCTTCTTCTTTTGATGGTATTTTGAAAGACAGCGCTGACACGGTACCTCCCGCAGGATGAAAGGCATTCTCGACACAATGACGCTGTACACGATTGAGAACGGCTTGATAACATGGTGAGTGGTAATAATATCCCAGCGCGTGGGTGGGTGGGCGCGTTTTGCCACTTTGGGCTCAAATTAACTTGAACTCCACTCCTAAATTCTTATCTCGTGTTGATAATCTCCCGCTGACTGATATCTCCATCAGCCTCACGACCATCGCGTCGCTCACCTTCGTATGTCCCTCCATCGGCTCGCAGTCGCCAATATTAAATTTAATCAACATCGCCAGTGGCTTATTCTTCCCGGCACCAGCATGACACTCGGTCTCAACTTCGTTATCGGGAAACGTGCGTCATGCATTATAATCTAATCATATATATATTCGCGATAAGCACAGCGCTAATTAATAGCGGGTGTTGCATCCCATCCCACAGTGTACCCGAACTCGCTATTACTGCTGCTCAACAAGCGCGCGGAGCTCCGCGATATGCACTCGGGCGACCCGCGCGTGCAATGCGAGACATCCGCCCATCTGGCGAGCTATTACACGGATTTCCCGCATCGGGTGCCGATTTCGCATTATATTGATTCCTTCCCGCTCACGTTGACTCCGGTGAGTCTCTCCCGTATTCACAATTTAAAAAGGAATTTACTGATATACATTTACATTCAAGCCGCCGGTGTACGGATATCGGCCAGCGTTCAAGATGTCCCAGTCCGCCCAATCCTCGCAGTCTCAGGTATGTATGAATTTGTAAATTCCGAGTCGACCGAGTCTAGAGTATTAATATTGTGGAACAGCCGAAGGGTGAAGTCAGGGTGTATGCGCAACGAAGAGTTGATCGCGACTCTGTGGCGATTTCCGAGGTCGACTCGTTCGATTTACAACGCGCCAACGCACCACCAAGATCGCTTGGAAATAGGTCTCTCAACTGGCGCGTCCTTCCGTGAACCCCCTTGTTTCATTACGACCCATATGGCATCCACTTTCGTCAATTACTGCTCTAAATTGCAATTTGCGGTAATTGGCATCTGTAATATACGCTACAGCTCCAAGTTCTCGCTCACTCATTACATCCAAATGTACTACCAGATCAATTCATATCGGTTTCTGTTCAATCTGCAGGACTGGTTCCGGTATGGAAACCCGGCGCACCATGCTGATAAGTATGCAAGACTGCCGATTGTGTAATGAATGATCGCCGTCGGTGCCGGTAATATTACGGGGCTTTAGTTTGGCTGCTTTGGCGGAACTCCAATCCTTTCGCTTGCATTATGTAAGGACAGAAGGGGAATCCCTGGTCCATCTGATCCAGCGTGTTTTCCTTTGGTTCATGGTTTATTCGGTGTGTCCCTTGTGTTGTTCCTGCCTGCACCGAATCAAATGATAAAGGGTTGCCACTCTCTTCTAATCTCACCTTCCCATACACCATAAATGGTGCTCAAATACCGGAGGCCGTACCCCAAAATGAAATGCTGCACGGGTAAGTGTACAGGGATTGCCTTCCTCTTCCTTTGCCAGTTCCATGTTCGTACCTTTCTATACTCTAGTTTCTTGTGATGATGGCATCTTGCTAACCCTCGGTGTATCTCGATCCATGGTCTAGCCTGCGCTCTTTGTGTCGTGGCACACGTTTGCGAACCATCGGGTGAATGAATTACTGCATGTTTCAACACCGCTCGGCGATCTCGGCCTTCTCCTTGAACCGAGGTGAACATGACTTTTGGAGATTAGGTAGAATGAATAGGGATGTATACCTCCGTTAGACCTCAAAACTGAGAATTGCAACGGTATTCATGGCCAAAAGGCCGCCTTGGACACCAGTACAGGGATAGGAAACAGGAAGAATGATTTTGTCCAATGGTGGAGTGGAGGATACAGGCTCAAAATGCAGTATATATTGCGGGTAAAAGACATAAAAGTACAAAAAAGCAGGGAAGGCTCATAACAGCGCATGGTTGGGCGGGACATGAATTCCAAAATACTGCTCACCGGCATCTCCGCGGCCAACATTGATCAATCGTTTGGCAATCTCGCAGATCAGCGTGGTGCTCCGGGTTCCCACATTCCGGTGAGTAATTTTTGTTTGCCGGCATCGGATGCAATGGTCGTCGCCAAGCATCACTTGCACAGCAATTTGTTTCCGTCATCACCTTGTCCTCCACCACCTCGACGACGACGAGCAGCGCTCAAGCGATGAGGATCTCCCTAAGACTACCGTTGGGCAATGGGACTGCGCCGCACAAAATACGCCCAACGCCGCTCTACGTCTTTACCTGGACTTCGCTCCTTTTCTCGGTCCTCATCCTCGTGGCAAGCATTGTCGACCTCGGGCTGTGGATGAACATGTCCGCCGCCGCGGCCAGCATCGTCTACCACGTCGCCGTCATCACCGTCTCCGCGCGCACGCAGGGCGTCCCCGCGTACGACATCCTCACCTCCGTCCCCACCGCAGGCTGCGCCTCGCTCCTCGTCTTTGCGTGGTTTGTCGCCTTCGTGATGACGATCCTCGCGCTCGTCATCGGCCGCCCCAACTTCCCCGGCCCGCCCCCGCTCATCGTCATGGCCTTCCCCGTCCACGTCACCCTCGGGGTGCTCACGGGCGTGCAGCTGCTGCTCATGATCGTCATCGCCCGGCTCTCGGGCTACCCGCGCGCCCATGCCCCCACCCGCGCCCAGTCTGCCCTCCAGCAGCGCATCTCTATACGCCCCTCCCTGGCTGGACGGAGTCTGCTCGGCCCCGGCGTATAAGGGTCTGCTTAGCGTGCGTCACCCGTCTTGTCCCTTTTCTCGGCCTTACTCCTAGTCAAGTCTGGCACGTCTTCAGGCCGTCCCCTCCCGTTGAGTCCTTTTCGCCGTGCAGGGTATCGGATTCTCGCGCCACGATCAGGGCGCAAGCGACCCTATGGTCCCATACGTCCGTCGATTTCACTCAGACGCGATCAACAGCGCTAGGGACATGTCCTTGAGAGGAGGCCAGTGCTCCGCTCGCACGTTCGGCCAGGGTCACTAGGGTCACGGGGTACGCCGACGAGGAGACGGCGCGTATATCTTATTCTTCATTATCCTGCTGTATGTGCCGCACCTCCACTTTCGTTTCAACGGACCAATCATGAGCTGATTTTCCTGCCGGAAAGAGCACTGGCTGAGCTTGCATTGGCTGACGGGATGAGCGCTGAGCCTTGAGATCGAAGTTAGCGCCCATATCCGGCGTAGCGCCCGGCCAATGCGCTGAAACAGACGCGGCCGTGGTGATGCTTCCTCAGGGTCAAATGTTCCCCTACCATTTATTCTCCCAGCTCCCGCGGAATAATACAAGTACATCGTCTTGCTACATATCAGTGGATCCCTCTCTACCCGATATTATTCCTCCTGTCCTGAACCTCCCCAATCCTCCATTTCCCACACCTGCACGGACAAGTCTTCCGTTCTCAAGAAATCAAAACCGGCGGCCCATGTATACGCTCGACCTTCCGCGCCCGTATCGCCTCTGCGTCATCTAAAAAAGAAAGCAAACCACCCCCGCTCGTCAGTTATGCGTTTATGCGTTCCACCCACAAACCACAATCAACCACACCCCGGGCCACTCACCATTACTCCTTGCGCTCCCCTCCCACACGCACGCCGTCTCCGTCTCCCTCTCCCACCGTACGAACACGAAATGATACCCGTCGAGGAAGATATCCCCCAGCTCCGGACACCGCGCGCGCAGCTTATCGCGCAGGCGGGTGAAATCGGGCACGGAGGCCGGAGAGGGAGCGGCGGGCGCGGGCTCGTGACCCTGCGCGGAGTCGGTAGTGCCGTATTGGAAGAGGAAGTCCCACGAGAGGGAGAGGGAGTGTAGGGTGTGGGGGAGGAGTGGGTGGGAGGCGAGGGTGGTGAGGAAGGGGGGGGGCTGGGGGGGATTAAATTCCGGATTCAGATTCTGCGCGGAATAAATGAGAAATGAGAGATGAGAGATGATATTCAATTCAGAGTGTGCGGGGAATATAATTAGATGCATGAACATGAACGCGAACGCGGCGTACCTGGGGCGTGAACCCGCCGCCCTCCTCCGCGTCAGGCATGAGCGTCAGCTGCAGCTCAGTGACACTCGGAAACAGCGTGAACAGCGCCCCGAGCTCCGCCTCCCCTCCGGCTCCTCCGCCGCAGTCGCAAAGCGCGCCGCCAGCGCCGTGATATTCGGCAGCGCACGCACGCCGTGCAGCTCCGCCACCAGATTTCGGAACGGGAGCCCCGCATCGACGTGAGGGTGGGCCTTTGCGCGAATATGTGCTGGTTTTGATACGCGCGGGTGTAGGCCTCGAGCACGGGGAAGATCGCCGCCGCCGCCTGCGCGGGGGCGAGGCCGCGGAGGACGCCGCGATAGTCGCTCGCAAAGGCGCGCACGCGGGGGAAGGCGGCGAGGATGGCGAGCGTGCTGTGTATCGTCGGCGTGGGGGGGGACTCAGTCGGTCATCATCGTGAGGGTGCGGACGCTCGGGAAGGGCGCGACGGGGGGTTTGGCGACGGCGGACAGGTCGGAGAGGTCGAGCGCCGTGATGGTGTCGCGCGACAGGAGCGAGATCCAGAGATCGTTCATGTGGTAGTCGTACCGCGTGACGAGACTCGCGACGCGCAGGGTGGAGGGGGAGCGGGGCGCGATTGTGCATCCAAAGGCCTCGACGCGGGCAAGTCTGGGCAAACGCACACAGGTTGGCTATGCCGAGCTGCGTGAATCGAATCCGGTCGGTGTAGAATCGCTCGAGTGCGACGAATTTAGGCAGGCGCGCGAAGAATGCGTTCAGAAGGACGTGCGGCGTCGCCTCGTCGTCGTTTACCTGTGCGGATCCCGAACCCTGCCATCGGGAGTGGTTGAGCCGGGCGGTGCACGCGCGCACGTAGGGTGCGATCCTGGGCGAGGTGTAGAAATTCAGACGCTCTAGGGCATCGGCGAGCTGCGCCTGTGGTGGGTGGAGCTCGTACGGATATGGGTAGAGTTTGAATTCGGTGAAGCCAAGAGGGCGCGCGAGGGTGCACAAGGCGCGCTGGGTCGAGGAGAGACTTCGGTGCGTGTCTGGGGGTAGATGGGCGAACACCTCCATCCATAGTTCGTTTGGGAATTTAGGGGGGAGATTCATGGGGGAGTGAGGAGAGGAGGGGAATTGGAGTCTGGATGAAAGCAAGTTGAAAGCAAGAGGCAGGAGACGAAACGTCAGTGATGCAATGCGGTTCGGTACTCCGCCTAACCCCATCCACGCCACATATCCAAGTTCGGAAAAAACGAACACTGACTCGGAACAGCTATTTGCAAGCGGCGTGGCAATGGTCGGTAATATCAGACAATCTCGGAAAATATGCGACCTGAGGCCTGAAGACTCGACCCCAGACCGCGTACGCAATCTCACGCACACCAACACCTTGGGCGAGGAATATCTGGGGACATATTGGATCTGGGTAAAGGTGCCGGGCGCATCAACAAGGGATGTCAACCTGGTAGGAACTAGGTGTTCTCTCAGAGCTTGCGAATCTGGGCGAAAGTATCTTCGATCAAATAAACGACCATCAGCACGGAAATACAGTCCGCTGGAGGCAATTCAGTGTCTACAAATTCCAGCATTTTACCACCCTTCCCCCCATCAACAGATACGATTCCAAACGAGTTTATACTGACTGAGAAACGTGGCTGGCGCGCAAAGCCATTCTGTGCGTCTGTGAAAAGAAATTGATTTTCGGTCATCTGTCCCAGTCAACATTTTGAAGAAATAATTCATCACAAACCCTTGGCGGGTATGAATCTATTTTGTGTGTACTGTATCATTATCCAGTCTTTAAGATTTTGCTCGTTCGGCGGTGCCCATCACATTACACATGTTGGGTTTCTTTCCTATTAAGGTTTAATTGAGCTGATTCTGCTCTTGCGCAGCACCCCCAGAGTTGTACTACGGACTGCGCCATCAAAAATTGCTCTGTTTCTGAGCTGCCCAAATTGGTGTGTCTTGGCTTGCGAGCCAGCTGCGATTCTGAGCTCGACCCGAGTTCTCTTGATGGGTGACCCATCAAGAGAACTGCCTGCTACAATAATGCCTCCTTTCTTCCCCCATCATTGTGGTCGCAACGAACTCGCACACTCCCTGGATCAAGCACTACCTCAAATTATAAGCTGCAAGACCGCCTCAATAAACCTCTTCTTCTAGACTTCGGGGAGCTCTAGTCATCGTACATACCAGCACTGAACATCAAATGGACACGCGCCAATTCGAGGTCAAGACTGGGCCGCTTGCCCTGGGTCCATCTACGAGCTGGGATCAAAGGGTATCTGGAAACTTGAAATCTGCGTGGCTGGCTCACTCCTCGTGCAATGCCTATTCTATTCAAGACATATTTCCACCAAATTGCGGTCGCTTCCTATCTCCCTCTTGGACCTCCATATCTTTCAGCCACCCCATTCGGTGTTCCTGCTGAGGCGAATGGAGGTGGGCTATCATATGGATCTGGTGAGTGTCTCACTGTGTTTCGACCCTCTTTTTCGTCTTCGAGTTCCGTTGCTCGAGACCCTCCCCTCGCTCCTGGCCTTCTACTTCACTTCCCCTTTCGATATTTCACAGTCTACGCGTCTTAGGTCTTTTTATTTCGAAATTTTCTACTGCCTAGATAGCAGGTAAGGAAGCCAGAACATGCGGCTACACTCATGATTTGTTCATAGATGCTGGTGCCGTCACAGAAAATCTCGATCTGTACGGAGGCCAGCCTGCTCCCATCCCACCCACACACCCTGTCGGAAGTGCTGACCAAATATCATATAAATACGACGAAACGCGTATTGTACTCATATCTATATCATATTTGTAGCATAACATATTCATATTTAAGAGGCAAATAAGAATATATTTTCAATATATCAAGAATATATTCTACCAGATGTGAATCTTGATAAAATCTGTGTAGTTGATTCCTGCTGCAAGCCCAGACTTTAGCCATTGCTTCGTCACACTGTCTACTGACACTGTCTCCACAGTCATGGAGGCCCGAGAATCCAACAGAGTATGTGTTAAACTGGAAAAAAAGATGTTTGTAGTGTTCTGACGGCAACAAAACTCGAAACCCACTTTCTACATGAGAGGATCGTTGAAGTCAGGTGCGATGGGGGAAGTTTTGCCAAAATAAACGGGCCATCTATGGGCGATATACTGTCAAATAATTAGGTACTGGTTCCATAGTTTTGGAAAACATCTGCTAGGAAATTGGGTAACATCTTTTCTGACCTTGGCTGCATCTTTCTCACCTTGGTTGCATCTTTCATTATGGTCGCACCTTGACATTGGGTTACAACCATTTGAGTCCCATCAGCATTGCTTGTGTTTGGTATTGATCTGCGAATCCCCCCGGCTGTCTGCTCGGCTCATCATCTCCTCAACTGCTTCAATATGGGTACAACAGGGCAGGTCAAGATTCTGTGTTCAGAAAAGCCTTCGGAGAAATATCTGTGGAGGATGGAATACCTTCCAAAATTCATGAACTTCTTGTGTTTTGATGAATTAATTGCTATGAGTGCTATGAAGGATGTTGAGCTCACTTTCGTGGAACACATAGTTTACAGCCAATGGCAGTACCGAAGGCACGAACCAAAAAATTACCGTTTTGGGCGAATCTCAATCCCTGCGACCCATTCACCCATATCTCGGTCACTTTTTCAGGGATTGAGATGAAATATAGATAGATAATTCGTACTAATTCATGCGCAATTAGTAATAGAAAGAAATCCGAAAAAATATCATATCTTGACTTGCCTGGCATTTGAGGCTCATCAACTCATAGATTTGCACTAAGGAGTCCAATTCTTGTCGGAAGGAGTTGCCTTTTTGGGAGTGTGTTCTTCAGTATGTATAGAACAATGTAATAGAATCAAAAATACAAATACTTGCTCTCCTTCCTGTTGTATTCTGCTCAATAGTATTTTGTACTGTGTCATGAATCGCCCGGGTTCTACTTTTTCGCGCGACGCGTCTGTACCGCATACAACAGATGTGTCTGCGTCACGGGACTCTCATGACGCGACCACGGGACCTTCTCACGGTTGAAACCCGATCGCGGGTTTCAACGGACTTGGACAAGAGAAGACGTTAAGGGTTAGGGAACCCGCACAGTTGATTCCCCTAACCCTCCGATGCTACATACAGGAGCCCGATCGCGGGCTTCAGGGACCAAGATATTAGAAGACGTTAAGGGTTAGGAATACCGCACCACTGATCCTCCTAACCCTCAGACGCTATGGTGACAACACACAGGGGACAGGAGCATCACGTATTAATGCTCCTTAACGCACCTGATAATACCGCCACCCCTCGATAAATATCGACGGGTCTACCCCCCCAAGACCCGTTGATAGTTATCGAGACGTGGCACGGCCACCGTACAGGTTTGGTGGCAGCTGCGGCACCCAGCGGTGGCAGAGCAGCCATGCCACCCAGTATATAGCTGCCATTGTTTGGTCGCTTTTTTTGAGCAAACAATGCCACATATGCCACGGAACTGCCATGCATGCCACAGAACCGCAAAATGGGCTGGATATCGTGCCATGGGTGCCATGAGGCCACTGACCCAGGGTCAGTAAAATTTTGTTACCCAAATAGTGCCATGGGTGCCACGAGACATTTCGACCTGGGATCAGTAAAATTTGTTACCCAAATAGTGCCATGGGTGCCACCAGACTTTCTGACCCAGGATCAGTAAAAAAATGTTGCCAAAAGTGTGCCATCGGTGCCACCGGACCTTCTGACCCAGGATCAGTAAAATTTTGTTACCCAAATAGTGCCATCGGTGCCACTAGACTTTCTGACCCAGGATCGATAAAAATGTTACCCAAAATAGTGCCATCGGTGCCACCAGACTTTCTGGCCCAGGATCAGTAAAAAAATGTTACCAAAAGTGTGCCATCGGTGCCACCGGACCTTCTGACCCAGGATCGGTAAAAAAGTTACCAAAAATAGTGCCATTGGTGCCACCAGACTTTCTGACCCAGGATCAGTAAAAAAGTTACCCGAACAATGCCATTAGTGCCACGGATCATTTCGATCCAGGATCTGGGGGGAAATATTACACAAACCGTGCCATCTGTGCCACAAGCCATTTCGCTCGAGGATTAGGAAAATATTTCCCAAATAATACCATCATGCCATGGACCATTTCTTCACAGGATCCAAAAAGAATGTCAAAGAATGCCATGAGTGTTACACCCTGTCCAACCCAAGATCAGTCGGACAACCTTCAGCAAAGAGTGTGTGTGGCATCCAAGGTTGCAGACGAAGAGGAATATACATTTATTTTCTGGATTAAGTGGCTCCTAGTCCTCGTGCCATCGGTGCCACCATATTCTCAAGTCCAACTATCTGTTAACTCCTAGCATGGCATCGGTGGCAGGGTGATGTTGGGCGGTGAAAAGGGCACCGGTGGGATGGCACCGGTGGCATAGATGGGATATGCCAGGCAGAAGCCAAGGGATGGCATCGGTGGCAGGGTGAGGTAGAAGGCATGGCACCGGTGGCAGAAGCGATTGTTGTAGTGGCACTCATGGCAATTTAGGAGGAGTGGCATGCATGGCAAATTTACGCAAGAACATTATTGTATGCTACATCAATATACATATGCTACATCAATATACAGGCGATATACAGTCGATATACAGGAAATATACAGTGAAATAATATACAGTTGTGCCTCAACTGAGGCCGAATGCTGCAAATGCAACTACCAAGAAATTCTTCCCCAAATGTGAACCTACGACTTGCGAATCGCTCTGTATAGCTTGTCGAGACCGTACTTTGGGCCTGGACGACGAAAGAAATGCCTGCTCATTGAAAATCAGCAACAGAAAAAGAATCGAATCGAAAAACTCACATCTTGAGCCTTTCCCCCACAGAATTGCCCATGTCCCGCATCTCCTCGTCTAGGGCCGCCAACCCACCCACTGACGAGAACTCCATGTATTCGCGGTGGCACACCTGGCAGTGGCACGGGACGTCAAACGGGACGCGAACGCCTCCTGCGCAAAAAAGCCGGAGGTGCAGCCACCGTTCTAAAAAGAATTAATTCCAATTTATGAAAACCCATGCAAAAAAATTGAAGAACGCACCCATGAAATATCGCCGTGCCACCTTGTAGTACCCAACCCAGATATGGGTAGTATCCCCGCCGTCGCACTTCTTGTATTCCCTGCGGCGTCGATCCAGGTCCTTCGTGTGGCCGGCTTTCAAAGCACTACGCCTCAGGACGTACGCGGCGGACACCCTACCCTTCTCGAACCGCTTCAGAACGTCGTTCGGGATCTCCACCAGAACATAGATGAAGCCACCACCCTCTAATTTGAATGGGTGGCGGATACGGAACCTCAGAAAAGCACGCAGTTGCCTCTGCGCGATGCTGCCGCTACGGTTCAGCGGTTTTTCGATTAAACGAAGCGGTGCGCGCACGGGATTGGGCACCGAGCCATGGGAGCAGCACCGAACAGGCCAAAAAACGTCCAGAAAGTCTCAACGGGTCGAAAACGGCGCCAAAACGCCTCCAATTCCACCTTTCGGCCTAAAAAAGCAAGAATTTCCCACAGTAAAGGGGGGAGGACACAGCTACAGTTGGAGGACAGTCCAGGGAGGCCCAGATCAGTCAAAGCAGGCAGCAGTGGGCTGCTAAAGGGTCCAAGAGAGTGTAAGGGAGGCCAGGAAGGTCCAGGAGACTGCACAGAGTGAGTGGATGCAGCACTACTGGCAGAATTGCCACCAATGCCACTGGGTGCTGGACAGGACAGAAAGACCCAGAAGGCAGGATGAGAGCAGTAGAGAAGTGGTAGAGAGCCCACAAGCCTGCAGGAGAGGGAGGGAAGTGTCTGGTGGAGGTGGTGAATGAGTGGTGCCAGCTGGCAGGAGTCAAGAAGAAAAAACACAAGGCCATGACAATCAATGATACGCAAAGATTCCAGACCAGAAAAACGACGCAAGACCCAGCTGGGGCTCATGGTCCACGGTCACCCAAAAGGGTCCGGGGTCTTGCACCCCCAAAATACCGATCTAGAGGTTGAGGGGGGGATTTTGTGGGGTTTTGTGGGCCAAAACGATGCTCTGCGCTGATTATTAATTCAGCGGTGAGCAACGGGCGTCCAATTTTGGCGGGGGACTCTGCCGAACGGACATATGGACGTTCCCAAACGTCGCCCTGACCGCCGCTGCCCTTGTCGCGAGCAGGGGCGGTAGTTTCCGTCCATCCGGGAATTCCGGGCCGGAGTCCGGGCCGCCGTCCGAAAGCCGCGCTGAGGCGCTTGCGCGCGTCCGAATGCGGTGGGGCGGAGGCGGGAGCGGGTTGTGGGGTGTAAAATCACCCTGTAACCGGTCCGCCGATATCGATACGGCACAGCGGGCGCGGAGGCACGCCCGCTCCCGACGCGTTCCGCTTAATTCGGGGAGCGAGCACGCGGGTGGGGCGAAGGCGGGAGCGAGTGGTGGGGTGTGAAATCACCCCGCAACCGGTCCGCCAACCTCGAAACGGCATGGCGGGCGGCGGCGCATCGGGCGCAGAGGCGCACCCGCCCCCGACGCGTTCAGCTTAATTCGGGGAGCGAGCGCGCGGGTGGGGCGAAGGCGGGAGCGGGTCGGGGGATGTAAAATCTCCCCCGCACCTGGTCCGCCGACCTCGAAACGGCATGGCTGGCGGCGGCGCGTCGGGCGCGGAGGCGTGCCCGCTCCCGACGTGTTCCGCTTAATTCGGGGAGCGAGCGCGCGGGTGGGGCGGAGGCGGGAGTGGGTTGTGGGGTGTAAAATCACCCCGCAACTGGTCCGCCGACCTCGCAACGGCACGGCGGGCGGCGGCGCGTCGGGCGCGGAGGCGTGCCTGCCCCCGACGCGTTCAGCTTAATTCAGGGAGCGAGCGCGCGGGTAGGGCGAAGGCGGGAGCGGGTCGGGGGGTGTAAAATCTCCCCCGCACCTGGTCTGCCGACCTCGAAACGGCATGGCGGGCGGCGGCGCGTCGGGCGCAGAGGCGCGCCCGCCCCCGACGTGTTCCACTTAATTCGGGGAGCGAGTGCGCGGGTAGGGCGAAGGCGGGAGCGGGTCGAGGGGTGTAAAATCTCCCCCGCACCTGGTCCGCCGACCTCGAAATAGCAGGGCGGGTGGCGGCGCGTCGGGCGCGGAGGCGCGCCCGCCCCCAACGCGTTCCGCTTAATTCGGGGAGCGAGCGCGCGGGTGGGGCGAAGGCGGGAGCGGGTCGAGGGGTGTAAAATCTCCCCAGCACCTGGTCCGCCGACCTCGAAATAGCAGGGCGGGCGGCGGCGCGTCGGGCGCGGAGGCGCGCCCGCCCCCGACACGTTCCGCTTAATTCGGGGAGCGAGCGCGCGGGTAGGGCGAAGGCGGGAGAGGGTCGGGGGATGTAAAACTTCCCCGTAACCGGTTCGCCGACCTCTAAACCACCGCGGACCTGTGATAAGTCAGGGGTGGAGGCGCGCTTGCCCCCGACGCGCTCCGCTTAATTCGGGGAGCGAGCGCGCGGGTAGGGCGAAGGCGGGAGAGGGTCGGGGGGTGTAAAACTTCCCCATAACCGGTTCGCCGACCTCGAAACCACCGCGGACCTGTGATAAGTCGGGGGTGGAGGCGCGCCCGCCCCCGACGCGCTCCGCTTAATTCGGGGAGCGAGCGCGCGGGTGGGACGGAAGCGGGAGGTGGTAAGAAGGTTAAATACCTCCCCGTAACTGCTGTACCAACGTCAAAGCGGCATGGGGGACGGCGGGAAGTCGAGGTAGGGGCGCTGACTCACTCTGATTAATTCGGGGGGCGATCGCGCGAGTGAGACGGAAGCGGGAGGCCATCGTAACCGCTGCTGCTGACCTCGAAGTGGATGCGCTCCGATTAATTCGGAGGGCGACCGCGGAGACGCAAGTGAGAAGAAGTGGTGGAATAACTGCCCAGTAGTGGTGTAATAACTGCCCAGTAGTGGTGCGATAACTGCCCAGTAGCTGCGAAGCGTCGTGAAGCCCTGCTATGTATCCCACCTGCTTCTCTGCATACGCTGTGTCCCTCAGCCAACGGCTCGTTGTGAGAACGGTGGGACATACGCAAAAACCCAATTGCGATCTCCACCAAATTGCTCGCCACTCCAAGAACTGTACACGCCGCATCTCCTCTTGAAGGAGGTCCACCTCTTCAGCATAGCGCATAGACCTGGCGCAAGAACGAAGGGGCTTGGGCTCGGGTAGCACCGGGCAGCACCGGGCTCAGGGTGGAAGGGTGGCGAGCATCAAAAGCGCGATGACAGTGAGAGCGAAGAACACGTTTGATATTAGTCACGGGACTTGATCCTTATTTTCCCGGGTACCGTGCCACCGGAAATCCTTGGCGGTGCCACTGCTGCCACCTAATAATTTTTTTTGAGCCGCAGCCACTGGTGCCACACATGCCACGAGTTTCGTAAACAAAGAGCCTGTTTACAGACTACTGGCCGTTGTATATCAAGTAGCCATCCTTATCCCTCCACAGAGCGTCTGCAACTTTTTCCTGGAGCTCATCCCTTTTTCTGCAAGTCCAAACAGCATATTCCAGGGCATAATCCCTTTTTTCTTTCGGAGTATCCTTTTGGGCTTGTCCCTTTTTGGCCTTTATTTCCTTCCTTTTCTCCCGTTTTTTAAATGCAAGAAATGCCCGGTTTCTGAGAAAGTTGAGTTAGTCCAAGTAAGAGATTGCAAGTTAAAGTAATTACTTTGCCCTGTAGGCTTTATCTGCGAGTTTCTGCCTTTCTTTGCATTCCTGTAGACACTCCGGATTGGTCTCCATCTCGGCCCTATATCTACGAAGCTCTCATTCAGATATCAAACAACTTTTGTTGCGACGTACCGGGCCATCCGAATTCTACCTTTTTCTGCTTCTTCTTCTTTGTGGCTGGGTCAGATCAGTATGGATTGCAGTTACTTGACCCTTCAGACATACCTCTCGCGATATTTAGCCCAAGTGAGCCGTCTGGCAGGTACACTTCGTGATGGCACCGGTGGCACGGTGGAGTGTTTCTCCTTCTTTGGCATCCTAAATGGACAGCAGGGGGTGAGGGTAGACCAGATGGACAAGGAAAATGCTTACTGAGCGAACTGGGTAAATTTTTCAAGGTTGAGGAAATTTGGTGTTGTGGTAAAGGTTGAGAGGTGGGGTACCTATATGGAAGTAGCGCACATTTTGAGTTGTTTTATGTTCCAAAATATATCACACCACAGGCTTGGAAGAAAAATACAAAAATATTCTGGGACATTCAAATGAACTGGTACTTTGATTCTGCCGACTCAGATTGAGTGGTAAGGGGGTTAGGATCAGTTGAGCAAAGATTTTGCTGTGGGACGAGTTCGCGATCACAGCGGGACGAGTTCGCGATCACGGTGTCACAGCCAAATTATATGATGGCACCGATGGCACCAGCCATTTTTTATATGGCACCGCTCAATTTATTCCATGGCATTTATGGCATGGTTCACAAACTCGGTCAATTTCTTACAAGGAGTCCATCGCATCAGTGGCATATGATATTAAATTGAAGAAAAAACATGTCAAAGCGGATATGCTATGCCTCAGCCTTCAGTTCGTCAAGTTTATTCCATGGCATTCATGGCATGGTTCACAAACTTGGTCAATTTCTTACGAGGAGTCCATGGCATTGGTGGCATATGATATCAAATTCAAGAAAAACATGTGTGCTACACCCCAGCATTCGGTGGCTCCAGGCGGAAACTCAAGGATAAGCTTGCAGTCCCAGAAGATGAGATGGCCTCCTCTGGAAGCAATCCTTTAGGGAAGGGAGGGAGGTAGGCACTACACACGTACCAGTGGCAAAACCTTCGAGCCGTGTGAAGGCAGGGTGGCCAATGAGTGCTGCAAAGATTGCGGCATTGAAGACGCCGTTGACCGAGGCCCCGAGGTAGGGATGTCCACCACCGTGCGAGTCCCCGCCCGATATCTGGGAAAGGTTCCCGCGACGGTGCAGCCTTTCATAACTCAGGGAGGCCGTGGCCGAGCCTCCTCCAGAGCGTGGCCAGTGGCGTCATGGACGTCGGTCATAAAGCCCTCATTGTTGGGCATGCCGTCATCGAGAGCGCAGACCTTCCCGTCCGAGTCTACAATAGGGCGGGCGGTGCTGGAGGAAATTATGTTATACAAGGGAGAAAAGAGAGAACACAGCACGACGCACCTTCCATTCGACTTTGGGCTTATCCCCAAAGAAGTCCCGCAGCCTGTAGGTGCACCCACCATCGTCACGGAGCCCAATAAACCGGGTGGCAGCGATCCGATTGAGGGGATCCTGGGAGGGAGAGGGTCAGCGATGGCATCCATGGCTGTCACATTCGAAGTTCTATAAGTCGAGATATGGGTGGCACGGGTGGCATGGGTCTCATTCATTGGGACACATTTCCGTCGAGTTCCGGGCTCGAATCTCGACGGCAGTGCATGGTTCCCCAGCAGGAGTACCATGGAGGTTCTGGATTCCCCAGGAAGAGCACCACAAACGAAAAAGGGGAGGGAAAACGACAAATAAAGGCAAGCACGAGTTCCGGGCACGGATCCCAGCGCCAGCTAAAGCCTGAGAGTGTCCGTGTTCCCCGGCAGGAGTACAATGGCAGGAAATAAGGCAGGCGCGAGTTCCGGGCACCGATCTCAGCAGCCAGCCAAAGCCGGTGGCTGTCTGTGCTCCCCAGCAGAAGTAGATGGAAAGGAGAGATTGGATTTACCTTGGAGGTCGAGGTTAATCGGCATGGCTCCCCCAAAGGCAAGAAAGGGCAGATGGTTGCGGAAGAAGAAAAGTGAGTCAGCCCCAAAAAAATGATCCCATCTTTTGATGCATTTTACCTCATAATTTTGTACCGTGCCACCAGTGCCATGGTTGGTTGGATTTGGGGGTCGGTGCGGCATCTGTGTCAAACACGACGGTCACGTGCTTGATCGGGACTTGTAATTTTGCTTTCCTCGCCACCACCACTTTCTTTTCCACACAACAACTTCAAAGGCAAGTATAGCTTAAAATTTTCCAATGGTTTAATTCACTCACTAGCTGACTCTTTAGTGACAAGGGGCAAAAGAACCGATGATTCCGCCAATGCCACCCAGAGTTCCCCAACAGCGTCTCCTCCTGCGCGGCGCAGCTTGCGTAGGACCTCCAACGCCGCCCCCTCTTTGAACGCAGGTCCATCCGTGTCCCAACCTACACCCCGAACCCTGCGCAGCCGTGCGGGTGCCACTGCCACCGATGCCACCCCCCCCGTGAGGCCCTCCTCAAAGCGCAAGGGCAAGAAAAAGGTGCAGCCGCCGTCTATGGCGAACCCTACGTCCGAGCCCGAGGATTCCGACCCCGATATGCCTGACGTCGACCGTGCTCCCACCGAAGCTGAGCTCGAGCACCTCCGTCAAGCGGAGGAGGCCTCCCAGTTCGTCCCTGAGCTTCAAACCCCCAGTCAAGGTCGAGAGGAGTTCAACTGTGAAGACCCCGCTCCTGGTACTGAGCCACTGGTCGAGTACTCTGGGGACGAAGACCACAAGGTCATGAAGACACCAGCCCGCAGGATCTTCGTCTACGGGGTAGGCCAGCTTCTTAGCAAAAAATCGCCTTCTCCCCAAAAATCACGCGACGCGGTGCTGCCAGGGCCGGCCGCCCACCACCGTGACGATGACGCGCAAGACGAAATGGTGCAACCTGCTGGCCCCCCCATCAACGATGCGCGGGACGAGACAGTGCCACCCGTGCCACCTGCCAGCCCCTCCGCGCGGGACAAGACCACGACACCAGTGCCACCGTCCAGCTCACCTGCACAGGAGACGACAGTGCCACCAGTGCCACCTCAGGACACGCAGGATAAGCCCTCGCGTACTATCTCCTCAGAGCCTGCCTCTATCCCGCCCATCAAGTCCATTTCCGCCAACGACAGCAGCAGTAGTAGCAGCGGCAGCAGCAGCAGTAGCAGCAGCAGCAGCAGCAGCGACAGCAGCAGTGACAGCAGCAGCGACAGCAGCAGCAACTCGGATGCTGATGCCCACACCGACGGCAAGTCCGATGGTGAGGGTGCCACCAAGAAGAAGGCGAAGAAGGGCAAGGGCAAGTCAACAGCGGAGGCGAAGACGGCGACGGCAAGGCTGAAGGCGGTGACCAAGGCGAGGGCGGTTTTGGAGACGGAGGTGCAGGAATGGGATGCCAAGCTCGAGGCGCACGCAACGCACCTCTCCACGCAGCTTCGCCTGGATGAGGACGAGTGCCGCAAGGCTCTTGTCCATCTCCACAAGTGGGACAAGTCCGGCGATTACAACGAGAAGGAGTCAGAGACCCGCGCCAACGACCTCTCCGCCGCCCAAGATATCGCCGCCCTCGCAAATTGCTTCGAGAAAGATGTAAGTTCCAATTTACCCTGCTGGCATCGGTGGCATTGATGGCTAACAATTGATTTGTTTGAAGTTACGTCATGCTGAGAAGCGGACCAACGTCAAGGCCTTCGCTGTCTTCAGCGCGGGCCATGTGTCCGACACCATCACCACCGCCGTCGTGGCCTCTTCCCGGAGCCTCAGCTTCTTCAAGGAGATCCATGGCGTCGACCCCGCCACATTCGGGTTGTCCTACAATGCGTGGGCCATCAGCAAGCCCGTCAAGCCCATCAACAAGCCCAACCCCAACGTCACCCTCAAGCCCGTCAAGGTGGAGGCCCCGAAGGACGGCGTCAAGATGACAGCGACGGACAGGAGGTCTTACATCAACAAGCACCTCGAGAGGACGCTGCGTGAGTCGTGCAAAGCACACCCTTATTTTCTTTATGTACTAATACATCTTTTTATCCAGGGGAGAAGACCGGGGTGGCCACCGCCACCATGCAATACAGCAACTACCGTCGGGTGTGCATCGGCAAGCTCGGAGTCCAGCTCGAAGGCTGGCCCGAGGGCGTCGAGATGATGTCACCGTCCAACATGAAGACAGGTGCAGTCGCCGTCGTCCAAATGCTGTACGACCGTATCCAGACTGGCGAGCTCAAGTGGGTGGATGCGGACCCACAAGAGCGGCAGGCGGTACTGGCGGAGTTCAAGGAGTTTAAGAGGGGCGACGTGAAGAAGGTGTTGACATCCAAGCCGAAGGCCAAGATATCGGGCAGCAGGAAGCGTCAAACGCCAGAGAGCGAGGATGAGGTAGAGGAGACCCCATCTGACCATGATGACGAAGACGAAGAGTCCCCGCCCCCCACATCAAAGAAGCGTAAGCGGCCGGCTGACAAGGAGGACGAGGAGGAAGACGCCGAGGACCAAGACCTGACCCCCAAGAAGGCCAAGTCGGTGGCACCGGTGGCAATCGCCGCAACGGCAGCGCCCTCGAAGCAGGCTGGGAAGGAGGCCGCGGGGAAAGATAAGGAAAAGAGGTCACGGAAGTCGGAGGAGGAGAGGAAGGAGACGAAGAAGGAAAAGAAGGAGAAGAAGCGGAAGAGGGAGACTGCAGACGACGCCGAGGACCAGCCGCCCTCTAAACACGCACGCTTAAAGCCCTTGCCGCTGGCGAAGAAGACTCCGAAGAGTGTCGCCTTCATCGAAGACTCCGACGTCGAGCAGGGTGCCACGGGTGCCAGCAAGAAGTCCGGTGGCACCAAGCCCACCGCGAGCTCTTCCAAGGCCATTGGTGACGCTGATGGTGTGGGCTACGACGACGATGACGACGAGGGTCTTTCCCCAGCGGTGCTCCAAGCGCGGCAGAAGCGCCAGGAGGACAAGGACAGAGCGGCAGCCATCCACGCCAAAAACGCGGAGGAGATGGCGAAGAAACGCGCGGCAGGCATGGGCAGCAAAGGTCGCAAGCCCAAGCGGAAGTCCAAGTCTTTGAAGGAGATCGATGAAGACCCCAATGCCAGCTTTGAAGAGGATGGGTAGTCAAAGTGTGCGCTTCCTCCCCTCCATCTGTCTTTCTCACCTTCTTCCTCCTTCCTGCTTGCTGTGGCCCGCTCAACTCGGTGCCCACTTTGTTGTCGCTCCGGCCCGCTGAACTCGGCGTCCACGCCTTCCGGTCGCCGTGCTTGTCTAAACGCCCCCTGTCTGCTGCAGGGGGTGTTTTTTTAAAAAAATACATGAAATATCTCGCAGTCTCGCATGTTTTAGTAATGTACCACCACCAAACAAAAAAAAAGTTGTTGAATTGCGTCCTATGGCATTCATGGCACCACATTGGGAAGGCCCTAGTCCACTTGAGATCCAATCCAATTGATGGTGGCACCGCTGGCATGTCACGTGCAACAAGTCAATGGGTGAAGTAAGGAATGGCATCCACAGCAAGGCAATAGCACGGGTGACATTATCACCACCGGTCGAGAACCATCAGCGATTCTAAGGAACATTCAAACATTTCACTGATCCTGGGCCGAAATGTTTGATTGCACTGATGGTTAGCCAGAACATTTTTTTGCTGATGGATAAGAAGGTCCGGTGGCACCGATGGCACACTTTTGGTAACATTTTTTACTGATCCTGGGTCAGAAAGTCTGGTGGCACCCATGGCACTATTTTGGAAACTTTTTTACCGATCCTGGGTCAGAAAGTCCGGTGGCACCGATGGCACACTTTTGGTAACATTTTTTTACTGATCCTGGGTGGCACCGATGGCACTATTTTGGAAACCTTTTTACCGATCCTGGGTCAGAAGGTCCGGTGGCACCGATGGCACACTTTTGGTAACATTTTTTCACTGATCCTGGGCCAGAAAGTCTGGTGGCACCGATGGCACTATTTTGGGTAACATTTTTACCGATCCTGGGTCAGAAAGTCTGGTGGCACCAATGGCACTATTTGGCACTATTTGGGTAACAAAATTTCACTGATCCTGGGTCAGAAAGTCTGGTGGCACCCATGGCACTATTTTGGTAACAAATTTTACTGATCCCAGGTCGAAATGTCTGGTGGCACCCATGGCACTATTTTGGTAACAAATTTTACTGATCCCAGGTCGAAATGTCTCGTGGCACCCATGGCACTATTTGGGTAACAAAATTTTACTGACCCTGGGTCAGTGGCCTCATGGCACCCATGGCACGATATCCAGCCCATTTTGTGGTTCTGTGGCATGCATGGCGGTTCCGTGGCATATGTGGCATTGTTTGGTCGAAAAAAGCGACCAAACAATAGGAGGTATTTACTGGGTGGCATGGCTGTTCTGCCACCGCTGGGTGCCGCAGCTGCCACCAAACCCGTACGGTGGCCGTGCCACATCTCGATAACTATTGACGGGTCTTGGGGGGGTAGACCCGTCGATAGTTATCGAGGGGTGGCGGTATTATCAGGTGTATATTTTTATGTTAATACTCATCATGCAAGCTTTGTAGTGTATGGTCCGCACCTCTGTACAGTGTCCTCGGGTCACCCAATTCAGTAGGTCCCCCGTTCGACTCGGGACAAGGCTATGTGCCTGGATAATTGAGATATTTCTTTTTGCTTTTATCTGTTCTCGCTGGAACTGTGTAACACGCCACGCTTCAAATATCATCTGTGGACACCCAAAATTGAACCCACAATGAACACAGGGCGTACCGTATCATGGAAAGCTCACGCCCACTTACCAACTTAGCGTCCTCTTCAACAGAAGTGGGTTGCCCGTTCGATTCGGGACAAGGCTATGCCCAGCTGGTGCCGGAGTTTCTTTTTGCTTTGATTTGGTCTTGCTGCAGCTTTGTAACACAGATACGAAGTTGCAATTGCCGCTCCAACCACGGGATTGGGTTTCCGCTTCCAATTAAGCAAATAAGTAAGTAATCACATCGCTCCGCTGGTCATTGTTTTGGTTCGAGTATGTACCTCTTATCATCATTATACATATAACTATAGGCGTAGACGGCAAAGGCGACCAAGTGCTCAACCGAAATCCGGAAAGCCTTGTGGTAGGTACAGTGTTCACACCCGTACGCGCCATATGTTCTTGTGGTGGAAGTTGTGTGAAGCGGACCATCCGCGACCGAGTCGTTGTATATATCCCTTGAACTTCGCCTGACTCGCAATAAATTATACTGGCATGGAATCTCTTCTTCAGAATCGCGCCGGGAAACCTTGAGGGCCTCGAAGCTACTTGGATGTCAGAAAACAAGGGATCTCGCTGTAGTGGTTGAGATTGTTCGCTCAGCTCACTCAAGAGAGCTATCATCATCGGCACAAGGGAAAAAAGGGGGCAGCGAACGCCTACAACTCGCCAGCTCCTGCACTGGGAATAATACGAAAACGAGTGATTTCAATTGCCAGCGATCACATGCTATGACCCAGTAGTTCCCAACCTAGAGCTAGCTAAAAATTCTTGAATAAATCCATACGTGGTCCTGAAATACTTCTCCTACCTGCAGTCCTGAGCCCGCTTACAAGCAGTAATCATCCTGCGTGCTCGTGGTGCCACCACAGCCACTCGAGCAGTACTCGATGAACCTGATATTCCCACCGCTGAGGCAGTCGAAAAGGCTGTAGTCGATATGCGCCTCATCGGTTGGTTGGCCAGCCGCCTCGAGAACCTGAACAATATGGTCCTGGTAGTTGCCTGGAAGGGATGAAACAGCAATTATTAGCACACCGACTAACCCGCTTGGTCATGGATGGCGGAATACTTACCCTTGTTGAGCAGGGAAATGCCGCAGTAGACACCACCAGCATTGCAGCTATTGTCAGCTTCAAGCTCGCTAGCAGCGGCCAGGGTGGTTAAGAAAGCCGCGAAGGTAGCGAAAGTAGCAGTAAGCTTCATGGTTGGTGTTGAAAGGATAGAAGGTGAAACCTCTGAGGGGGGTCCAACCGCTTCAGACTTGTTAAATACATATCTTTTTTTTCAATTTAGCAACATGGTATCTATCAGATAGTCCATAAATCTACTCTGGATCGATGCTGCTCGTATTGACCAGCGGGATGATGCTCTTCTTCCGCACATAGTTCTACGCTTCTAGCGTCTGGAGTTACAATAATCTCCAAATACAACGTGAACTCTTACGAACGTCAAACATTAATTTCGTGCCCGCTGGCGTCGGGAATTACCATGGGTTGCCAACGAGTCATTTGAGCGCAAGAGGGTTTCTGCATGTAGAATGATCCGCAAAATACAAACGAAGGTTGCGATCCTGGGCCGTCGAAGCTTTGACTGCCAAGACGGAAGTGTCATAGGACATGCGTCTTAGATTGAATCGGACAGCATTTCATTCAACCACGGGATGCTGCTCTGTTCTTAGTGATATCGCGCCCGGCGGATGCGGATCTGCGTTCCCGTTGTGCAAAGGCGGCGCCACAAATCCGTTTGGGAATTCCAGATGTTGTGGATCAAAACTTAGTGTTTTCGGTTTTATCACCGCCCCAACTTTGATAAGAGTGTCAGAGAGTTATTTTATTTGCCCTAGTATATAAAAGTCACCGTAAGAGCGGGAAGGAATCATTAATGGTCCCCGAGCGCACCTCAATACTGTCGGTGTGATGCACCTTACGGAAAAGATTAATATTGGATCGACTAAGTGTCTTTATTTGACTTGATTTACAGAACTACATTTTAAATCGTGTAAACCGTAGACAGCGGAACCCTCCCATTTGCCGGCGATCGGGATGGAAATCTGAGAGATCGCGCGTTACCGCCGCGCTTACGTTCCTTTCACGCCGACCGTTCGTCTTGCCTTGCCCTTTGCGTCTGTCCCCACTCACCACTCGAGTCCAAGGCAATACTCCCGGATTCCGCCAAGCGACGGCCTAGGATGTGACGAATTCACAGTCTACTACCTTCTTCTTCCGCCTCTTTTTGCCCTGCAAAAATACTATGACCTTGCTTTCTCTTGCACTCAGAGCACAGTACCCCGCGTCTGCGGCCACGAGCAACACCTCTCTTCAACTATCCTGGCTATTCTCGCTGACCCCGGTTCAAACGGCTGCAGTTCTTCACATCATTGTCTTTGCTTTTCGCACTCGCTAAGTTCCGCAGACACCTGAATCTGGTGCGCAGAGGTGAATCTACCATCCGGAATGACGAAGAGTTGGGCAACGTGCGCGCTTTCTTCCCCTGTCCCTCATCTCGTTATCATTCCACATCATCGGCTCCTCGGTTACGGTATATTAGTCTCTGCGTTAATCAATTCCGCGAGCCTCCGATCCGTTATACAAGCTCTTCCACGGGAACTTGACAAATGACAGCAAGCAAAAAGTCCGTATTCTTCATGGCGAATACCCATATCATGCAAGCCCTGTAGTGGATGGTCCCCCTCCATGTACAGTATGATGTCCGTAAATCCCGTATACCGATGGATTTCCCGTTCGATTCGGGACAGGGCTGTGGCTCGATGGGTCGGTATCTTTTTTGGGTCCAGGTGCTCTGTTCTTCAACAGTGGGTTCTCATCTTATCATTCCACCTTATCAGCTCCTCGGTATATTAATCTCGGCGGGAATCAATTCCGCGAGTCTCCGCTCCGTTATACAAATTACTCGGCGGGAACTTGACAAATGACAGCAAGCAAAAATTCCATATTCAATCTATGGCTAATACCCCTATGGTCCGCCTCCATGTACAGTCTGATGACTGTCACGACCGTAAATTAGTGGATTTCCCGTTCGATTCGGGACAGGGCTGTGGATCGATCGGACTTTTTTTTTTTTGGATCAAGGTGCACTATTCATCAGCAGTGGTTTCTCATCCCCGCTTTCCCCTATGCGATTTCTCCGACGGGGAATCATCAAAGTTCAACCATGATGAACGCAGTGCATATCGCATCTCGGAAGCCTTTGTAGCGGATGGTCCGCGCCCATGCACAGTATCGAAGGCCGCACGCGGATTACACACATGTGTCGGAAAAATCTGGTTTGGCTTTGAACGACTCCTAGTGCGTTGCAAGACGCCACAAGGCTATATGGTTTAAGTGGATTGCAACACACAGGTAAGAAATCCGTAACCACTTGCCAGACACGGCGTGGGTTCCAGACCGTCTCAAGGTTCCTAGCGGCCTGCTGACCTCCCAGCGGCACTCAAGATCCTACAACCCCCTACGGCTGTTTCGGGCGCAGCTTGGCATCCATATGTTTCTCCTATATAAATTTGCGGTCCATACCGAATAAAATCGGAATATTATGTATTCATTTCTCATCGTACAATAGTGGTCGCGAGATATTATGTAAAGGGTACGCATGGATGGCAAACTGGGGCTACAGATGAGCACGGCTTGAGGAGCGAGTCAGTGGCAGTTCGAAGTCCAAAAAATGACGGACGTACCTTCGTTACTCTAACCCTCACAAGGTCATCTGCAATTATCGAAATAATCACGTACCTTCGACACCAATAATTCCCTCACGGGATCATCTCACAAACTCTACGACCTTGCCGCTATATAATGATACAACGTTCTCTTCGTAAGTGGAGCCTTGACAGAGTGATTCAAGTCTGGTGTCATGAGTAAGTATTGTCTTCGGATGTAAGTCGAAGGCGTACCGGTCTGAGGTCGAAGTCCGTTGCAGAGGGCAACAAACAGAGGAGAGCGGTGGGAGAGGTGGTGGTTCGAACGAAGGAGAGACGAGTCACAGCGTCACAACTACCAGCTGGTTTAATGAAGCGGTTCCAGTGGAGCATGCTGTAATCACTCCACGGTCTCCACCTCAATGGCAAGATGCTACCTCCGCGACTCGAATATACCTCTTCCCTCGTATGCCCTCATACAACTCACGTCTCCGATTCAAACTGTTCGCGATTTTTGGTGGAAAAGCGGGAACACGGAATATACTTATCTGCGCACTATTAATATCAAGTAATCACGGCTGATAGGCTCCTGGAGAGAGCCGCGTCTCTGAGCGCGTGCAAAGGCCTCTCAAGGTTACGTTGGTTCGTGTGGACTTTGCAACAGTCTGGAACGCCTTGTGGGGTTTGCTGTGGTCCCTTCGAATGGCTTGAGATGCCTTCCGAGGCTTCTGCAAAACCTTCGGAGCTCTTGAAAGACGTCTCAAGGTCCCAAGCAGACTCAGACCGTTGCAAACAAACTGGCCTTTTTCCGACATGGGTTTCCCGTTCGATTCGGGACAAGGCTGTGGTTGGAAAAGGAGGAATCATCTTTTTAGCGCGCTCTGTTCATCATGGATACCCCTTCACACGAATTCCGTGTATCCGCTTCTCAGTTCTCATTCCTCGCTTTGATTGTATTTCGTGCAACTTCTTCCACAGGAACTCCTCAAAGTTCAAAGTTGGACCACGATCTACCCAACTGCACATTCAATATCACGACAGCCTGGTAACGGATGGTACCTGCCCACTCAAGGTATCAAAGCGTCCTCGTTGGCAGAAGTGGGTTGTCTGTTCGATTCAGGACAAGACTATGTTCAGCTGGGGCAGAAATTTGTTTTTCCTCTCCTTCGGATATGAGATTGCCGCTCCAACTAGGTACCAAATTTTCTCCCTCCCAATGAATTACGAGCACTTGTAGTACCCACAATTGAACCACGAGCAACTCAGTGCATCCAGTATCTCAAAAGCCTTGTTGCGGACGGTCCGCGACCATTAACGGTGGAGATTCTTGTCCATAAATATGAGTGGGACACCCGTTCGATTCGGGACAAGACTATGCCTACGCTGAACAATTCCTGTTCTTTTTCCTTTGTTCTCAACTGTGTAACACGGATATATATATACGAGATTGCCACTTCAACGACAAATTAGGTATGCTGCTTCGAATTAATCACAAGGCTCTGCCACCATCGTTTCATAACTAGAAGTCAATCACGATCAACCCAGTGCATACCCCATGTCTAAAGCCTTGGAGCGGATGGCCCGCACCTACGCCCAGTATTAGCGCATGAATAACATCAGTGGGTCACCCGTCCGATTCGGGCCAAGCGCGTCAGGGTTTGATTTTCGCTTTGTTTTTATCTGACTGGCACCATAACTTTGTAGCACGGACACGGGTCTAAGAATACCGCTCTGAATCCAACCACGGAATTACTTGTTTCGCTTCCAATTCATTGCAACGCTCTGCCGTCATTGTTGTGGTTCAAACATCACCCAAAGGTGTCATATCGGAAAGCCAACCACAATGAACCCAATGCCTACCGGATGTCGAAAGCCTTGTAGCGCATGGTCACGCCCACGCGGAGCACGGCAGGAGTACGCCACCTTTCACAGAAGTGGGTTGCCCGTTCGATTCGGGACAAGGCTATTATCTCTCAGAGTCTCTGATTGGATATTTTTGGCGGTCTTTTCTTCCAACCGAGAATGATGAATAATCGCGCCACTCGACCAATTGGATTACACATCGCACTTCTGGTTGCTGTCTATCTATTGAGGAGTCCTAATACCGTATTCAAGTACGTATGATCTCCTCAACTGCACAGAATTTTGCAAGGTGTGGAATTCAGCTACCTTCACTCCAATCTGGAAAGCCTTGTAGCGGATGGTCCGCGCCCGTAAATGATGTATTGTGTTGTTGGGATATAACTCGAAGTGGGTTGCTCGTTCGATTCGGGACAAGGCTGTGCCCCGGTTCAGGAATGTTTTTTGATTTTTTCTCCACTGTGTATCAGAGATACGAGATTGCAATTGCCGCTCCAACCACGAAATTATTCCGCTTCCAATTAATTACAACACTCTGCCGCCGTTGTTGTGATTCAAATATCATCTGCGCATTTCATACTCAAAATTCAAACACGATCAACCCAGTGCATACTATATATCGGAAGCCTTGTAGTGGATGGTCCCGCCCGTGCTCCTTGTCGCAGGTAGCCCACGGATTACACAAGTAGGTTGCCCGTTCGATTCGGGACAAGGCTATACTTGTGGGCTAATGACGCATCTTTTACTTTCTTACAACTCAGGACTCGACAGTTACTGTAAGAGATCGCCGAATCGAACAAATTTGACTTCTCAGCAGTGTTGTACTTAAGCACTTAAGAGCTTAAGTAATTAAGCCCTTAATACTTAGTAAGTAAAGGCATTACCTAGGCAGAGCAATCTCTACAGACCTATTTTAACCCTTAAAGATGGCAGCATTAGACCTTCAAATTAATCTGTCAGCCAGTCTTTCTCAAAGGTATTCCTCGGGAGAAGAATCTCAAGTTAGCGCCCAACAAGCGCCTAATGGGTGCGGGCCGACCAAGCGCGCTTTGACGTTGCTTGGCACCAGCCTCCACGACACTTTGCTTCCTGCGTCATCGTCATCATGCTGATCGCTCCAACTGCTCTGCGCCGCCATAAAAGCAACACGATGGACTGTCCTCCTTCAATACCAACAACATGGCCACAACCACGAACCTAGTCTCCAGTGTTGAATCAACCACCCTGCCCGCAACGCCTGCACCTGGCAGTACCAACCTGCAAAAGCCTACCACCCCGCAAGGCATGGACTCATCTTTTCCCGGCTCATTCCCCGAGGAGCTAGCGGCCCAGCAGCAAAACGGCGAGTCAACACTGCTGGATACAGCAAAGGGCTACTTGCCTACCCAAGATGACGTGCAGCACGCTATGACAAGTGTTGGCCAGACGGCGAAGACCTACTTGCCGCAGAGCCTGGCGGCGTATCTCCGTGCGTCTTCTTATTATTGTTAAATACGCCTTATTCAATTTGTTGCTTGTAGCCTCTGCGTCGTCCTCGAGTCTCGAAACCGATCTCAATCTAGCCCCGCTGCGCCCGCCCTTCCTTGCCGACTTACCTGTGACGGACGACAGCGCGCTGAGGACGCTGAGTACTGAGGCACAAGCTGGCTCGCTGCGTTCCCCGCACGTCGACTCGTCGACTTCCTTCGCCTCTACCTCGGTCTCGACCCCGAGCGCACAGAACGAGGTACCACAAGACTCACCGACTCGCACCCCACTCCCCGCGTTCCCATCCCCCGCCGTATTCGACGACGCGCCAACTGCTACCCAGACCTCTATCAACGACCACAAGTCCGCTTTCGCGCCCGCACCTGTCCCCCCACCCCTCGCACTCCCCTCCGCGTCCGCCGTGCGCGCTAGCGGGTTCCCGCTGCCCCGTGCCTCCTCGCCCTCAAGCTCACGCCCTGGCTCCGCTGACTCCAAATTCGTCGAGGGCATCCCCAGCCCCATGCCCGCCCCAGCCGCTGCCGAGGACGCCTCGCCCCCCGTTCCCGCCAATACCCCCGCTGTCCCCGGGTCTATACACATCAACCCAGGCTTGAGCTCCGCCAACGGCGGTCCGGACGTTGTCGCCCCCCGCGCACCGCAGGGCAGGGCGGAGGGGGAGGACGCGCCGCTGCCGTTGGATGTGTTCCCCGCGCTGGAATGGGCTGCTGCGTCGGAGAGCACCGAGCCCGCGCCCGCGCCACGTGTGCCTTCCGCTGCCCACGATGACGATGACTTGGGCGCGGACGAGGATTCGGGCTCAGGCGCGGGCTCGGGCTCTGGCTCGGATGCAGGTGCAGATGCCGCCGCAGGGATGAAGCAGCGCAGGAAGAAGCCGAAGCTGCTTCAACGCTTGAAGGATAAGCTGCACGTCGGGCATGCCCATGCATGAGGCAGTTGGCTGGGTTTGGGCATTATACATGATACCTGTGATACTGGTTGCGAACAATTATTACGCCCGCGTTCAAATTCCCGGGGAAAAGTCCGGCAAGCCAGATCGAGCTGCTTAGGGCTGCTCAAGCCATTTTGAACTACATCGCGGACTAAGTAGCAATATTGTATTGGTCTACGCGTCCCAAATTAAATTAATTTCGCGAGGAGTCCGCTCCTTTATGCAAGTTCTTATATGGGAACCTGCTGGAAAACGCGAGCCAGCTTTTTCGGTCCAAAAAACGTTATGCAATTCACGGCCAGTCCTTTGCATTGCAAGCCTTGTAGCGGATGGTCTGCCTCCATTTACACTTGGATGGTCATAACCAACGTAAACTAGTGGGTTTCCCGTTCGATTCGGGACAAGGCTATATGTCGGTCCAATTGTCTTCTTTTTCTCTCAACCCCACTATGCGCCGGTACGTTCACTTGTTTTTTACTGCCGTGATCTAACTCACCACTCAACAGCAGCTTCATATATACAGTACGAGCTGCAGCCCGGAAATTCAACCATTAAGTGTGTTTTGTATCTATCACCACCACTATTGAGAGTCATTGACCGAAGGCCTTGTAGTGGATGGTCCCGCCCACGCACAGTATCATAGGTATGAATTACACGAGTGGGCTTCGCGTTCGATTCGCGACAAGGCTATGCCCAGCTCGCTGATAAATTTATTTTTGGTTTCCTCTCAACGGTGTATGTAGCACAGATACAAGATTGCAATTGCCGCTCCAACCACGTGGAATCAAGCGGATGGAAGAGGCGTCAGCGCACGCCGACGCGGCCCTGCCAGTCGCGCTCATTATCCTCGGCTCGGCCCGGCACCCCATGATCCCGGCAACTCACCACACCCCGGGACATATGCAGTCCGCGTCCATACACGTCTTCGTTCTGCCCCACAACTGGGCCCTGGCTAGTCTGGAACTGTGTAACACGGATACGAGGCTGCAATTGCGGCTCCAATCACGGAATCACGGAATCAAGTTCTCTGCTTCCAATCAAGTAAGTGGGTAATCGCAATGCTCTGCCGGTCATTGTTTTAGTTCGAGTACTACTTATATACATCATAGAATTATAATGGGCGTAGACTGCATTGATCAACCCAACAGCTTTGACCAAGTGCGCAACTGAAATCCTGAAAGCCTTGTAGCGGATGGTCCGCGCTGATTCCCAGTACAAGGCTTGCACAAGAAGGTCCCCTGTTCGATTCGGGACAAGGCTATAATATTATCTTGTATTTTTCTCATTTCTTCCAAGTCGTCTCTGGACCAGCCAGGAGATGTGTTCCAAATCAATTTTGTTCCTCCAGGGGAACTTGCCAAAGGACCGCCTGCGTTTTGGATCCAAAAAGTCCGTATTCAATTCACGGTTGATCCCCACACCATGCAAGCCTTGTAGCGGATGGTCCGGCCCCATACAGTGTACTCGTGATGGCTGTGCTCAGCGTAAACCGTGGGCTTCCCGTTCGATTCGGGACAAGGCTATGCGTCAGGAATTATGATCTTTTTCGGTCCTTTTTCCTTCTGAATGAGGCAGGGTAGCACAGGGCGGGTGCGTGGCGGTTATTCCTCCACTGATTCGGTTGAAGTTCGAATCTCATCCGCTCCAGCCACCAAAATACAAGTCCATTATTATCACAAGCATTTTGTAGCGGATGGTCCGCTCCCATACACCGTATCGTGCTCTTGTAAAATCACCTAGGGAAGCTGGCTACCCGTCCGATTCGGGACAAGGCTACTTTGTCTCCAATTGAATTCTGGTTACTGGCGAAGTATCGGAGAGTCCCAACACCATCTATTCATGTTTTGATTCAAATACTACGTCAGTATCATCCCCTCAACTGCACAGAATTTTGCTAAGTGTAGAATTCAACCACTGAATCTTGGAAGCCTTGTAGCGGATGGTACGCGCCCCTGCACTGTGAGTGGAATTGTTTCGCCTTGCGCAAGAAGGTCACCCATTCGATTCGGGACAAGGCTGTGGGGTAACGAAAAGACCGTTTTTGAAGTACTCTGTTCATCATCTGTTAATCTAGGATACTATTTGAGACCAGGTACCTGGCCACCTAAGCATTGGTGCCTCATCCATTATTGTTGCAGACAGTCATTCTAGTCCCAACTGTATCAGATTGAAGGCATGCTTCCTAGGAAGGATTGAAGACCCTAAGTTCCCAAATATCCTAATATTTGAGATCGCAGGGAATTTATTTTGCGCGGTAGTACAACATGGCCAAATAACAGGGTAGTTGGCCACCCCGCTAAATAATGGCCTGAGCTCTCAAATGGCCGCAACTTGCACTCGAAATCATAACAGGAGATTGTATTGACCATATCACACAGTTTTGGTGTATATATAAGGCATATGACGGGTCAGAAAATCCGGTTCCGACTGATGTGAGAACCCCAAATTGGGGTTGTGAAATGAACAATCGTCCTACAAGTGAAAGAAACACCTAGATGGGCCAAATTAATATCTAGGTTGCTTAATGGGAAGTATTGGAACATACCTGAGCACTCAACTCCATTCCAAGATGCTGGTAGCTCCTCCAAAAAATCCCACTATTAACAAGACCGAAATTGGGTGGTTTGAGATAATGGCCTGCAGAGCTATCAGAGGTGAATGAATAAAATCTCGAAATACCTTTCAACATGAAGAATTGAATAGTAAAAAGTACTCTGTAAGATTTCAGACCAATAACATGGCGGTATCGTGTACCGCGACAGTAGCCAGCATAGCTGACCTTAAGGAAGCAGTTGTGCTTCCCTGAGTGTGTAAAGGAGAGTCGTGGAAGCCATTGCCATCCATTAGGATCTCGGACAGAAGCCCAGCATCAGGGGATCAGAACGAGCCCCAAAAGTCGTGGATCGACGAAGAAATGGAGGAGAAATGGCCGCGGCAAGTGAGGCGAGCGGTCCGACGGTAAGAAATTGATGTCCCCACGCCTCGGATTCCGATCCGCGATGCCGTAACTTTCGATCAACCCATCACTTTCGGCCGAAATTTGGGCTGAACCTTAATTGGAGGTCGTACTCTGCTCGTATATCATACCCAGTCATAATTATAAAGACCTGGCCTTCTAGCTCTCAAGTGGCCAACTAGGTAGGGTGGCCAAGTACCTGGTCCGAAATAGTATCCCTTGAGCTTTGAACGAATTCCACAAATTATCTTTTCTGGTTTCTCATGTCGCATTTTCCTTTATTTTATGCAACTCCTGTCGCGGGAACTTGACCAGCCCAATGCATATCACATCTCGAAAGCCTTGTAGTGGGTGCTCCCGCCAACCCACTATGGCAGGTAGTGCACGGATTACGCAAGAAGTGGGATCCCGTTCGATTCGGGACAAGGCCATTATAGAGAGTGAGAGAGCTTTTTAAATTTCCTTTTCTTCCCTTGTTGAGACCAGACCGCCTTTCGAAACCCAAACCACGATAGACAGTTGACGGTTTCTTTCGCTTTTCTTTTCGTCTACCATAACTGACTACATAACAGCAGACCTTGATAGCGCCGAAAATTCAACTCGAATGCGTATAGTAGTATTCATGGACCTCCATCGATTACGACACAATACAACGCGGGTAGCGGATGCTCTGCACCTATACACCGTAGACGAACTTGAACTACGCAAAATACTAGGTTACCCGTGTCGATTCGGGACAATGCTGTGGATTGGAGAAGCTGCAGCATGGTTTTGGCTTCCAACTGAAGGGCACGAGTAATGAATTGCTCTGGTTACCTAGTCTCTGTGACAGACCAATATATTAGTGATGATACAAGTATGTATCCTGGTTATTAATACCAATTGTGGATCCACTGAGGTCGTCAAACCGTGTGCATTTCATACAACAGGCACATGAAATGGGGGGTTGATGCACAGTGCCAATCTGCACCAACACTGGTTGCCTACTCGACTTTTAATCCAGGGACACGCGCTGACTCTTTTAACACTCTGCAGGTACTGATTTCTTGTACCCGTGCGTCCTCTGCCAATCACCGACGCTGTCTAGCAACGCCTGGAACGCAGAGTAACGCTTCAAGTTGTACCCGGGACTTGAGTGAGTGGACACCTTGGCAAATACATGCGTTTTGTAGAGCAGCGCTGAGCGGCTGAGTAGTTAATCATACCAAGAGGAGGGAATCCAGACCAAGCAAAGAGTGTTTATATCGAAAGGAATAAATGAGGTGGAAATGTCCCTCGACTTCGGCAAGAGGAAGAATAACAACACTCGGGCCGGATTATGAATAGTGTCAAGTCGGATGGGGACTTCGATTTTAACACCTGTTCCATTGCCAAGGGGTAAAATGAATCCAAGGAATGTCGTCAGAGTGCTATCATGTCCACCGCGCTTTTACTAAATCTGCTCCCCTCTCTGCGATCACATATGTTGCTGCCTGCGTGTGGGCAGATGGCACAATGGGCTTTAGAATGTTCAGAATCGCAATAAACTCAAAGAATTGACTGCATACCAGCACTGAAGCATCGATAATTGAAAGTCGAGTTATTCCTTTCACGGTCAGGTCTGGATCCACGACTCCGTATCGGGCACCCCGCGCAGACATACCGGCGCTTCCGACGGGGTGATTTATTGTTCCAGCACTGTTACGGATGAACTGATCAAGCTCGTCGGAGGTGAGGTTAGCGATGTTCACAGTCGGGGCCAGAATGTAGTCTTTGAACACTGGAGCGGTGACAAATCTCTGAGCGCGTTTCAGCCCATCCCGGAGAATAAATAGGTCGAGGTCGCTTGCGAGGAATTGAGGATCTATAAGAGGAGGAACGAGAGCGTTACTGCTGTTGAGAGTAATCGAACCGCCTGTTGGGCTGACATCAGACGCTTTGCGTTGCAACATTGCAAGAGAACATGCTCACGGCTTAATGGTGTGACCATCCCCACCCCAATACTCATGAAGTGGCCATGTGGGGTGGCCGCAGATCTGAGCGTGAAGCCGGCCTGAAAGTTTGCAATATCAATTTTCAAAACTCAGCTTCAGAAAGGAAACACGTACAGAAAAGATCAGTTCGATATGAGGTGCGGTAGGACCTGCCGAGGGATCCGGGAATTCTTCAAAGATTTCGGACTGTGGATCCAAACGTAACCATCCGACGTTGGTGGTGCCAACTTCCACAAACGGTCCAGTGTGGGTATCGTTATACTGAGTGAATGCCTCGTTGAAAGCTGTGACATTCTGGCTGACTGATTCTATTGTCTTGTTGGAGTTTACGGACCAACCGAGATCCAAGAGGACATGATCTGAAAGGTTCTGGCCAACGCTCGGGTTGTCAAGGACCGCGAGAATTCCAAGTGCACGTAACGCCGTTGCATCTCCTACACCTGAATGCATGAGAATGTGAGGAGTGCCGACTGTTCCTGCGGAAAGAATGATTTCCTTGGTCGCTTTTGCTATGAACAGGGATGATCCTGTTTAACTAGTCAGTGAACAGGATAAACCAAAAATTCAAGGAAGGAGATTATTACCAGGTTGCACAAACTCAACTCCACCGAACATTAGTTTGCCATTCGCTTGGTTGGGATTCACGAGTCGAGTAACTTGAGCATGCAATAAGACATGCAAATTTTTGCGTTGAGCAATTGGTTCCAAGTATGATGTGGCAGAGGTGCTCCGCTTCCCCCCTCCGACGGTCATTTGCAGCCAGCCTGCGCAGTAGTGAGCCGTTGAAAGCCCACAAAGGCGACCTCATACCGATTCCCAGAGGGTTACCAGAATTCATATCCAAATTGAAGGGGAACTCATCGTGCAGCTCCTTTGTCGCTTCCGTAACAAGATTCCCTGCGGGCCAGGCATATCCGCCTAGGCTGACCGGGTTCATGCCGTGAATGCTGTGCACAGCTGGATTGAATTGGCCCTGAATCATGAGTATTCAATTGGAGAAGTGATAGAGGAAATGTAGATTGCAGACCCTTGTATCATGCAAGTCCGCAGGAGGAACCCATTTCTCGTTCTATCCAGCGTCGACTTTCATCGCAACAAGAGGCGCCTGGATTTACTGACCTTCAAGAAATACGGAAAAATGCGATCCCAAGACCATCCAGCATCCCCAGTTAGTTTCGCATAGCGTTCAAAGTCGTCTCTGGGCCCACGGGTATAGAACATGAGATCTGTGCTTTTTTGAGAAGGTAGCATTAGATAAGAAATGAGCTTACTGTGTGCACTGCATCCTCCCAGCATGTGTGCTTGAGACAAAGTTCAGATCGTATTGGTTTAAACCCCCAAGAGAACTGACCTCGTAAGTAATTCAGAACTCGGCCATTCAAGCCAGGTTGCGGCGTTGTGGTGTAGTCTGTTGGGCGAGGTGAGACTCATCTTATTGAATAAACATGTGGGAGTTATACTCCAGTCATAAATGTTGGGTAGCAGTAGGTCATTGATTAGGAATGGTATCGTTGAGGAGATAACACCCTCATTACTGGGGGGAAAAAATTCGGCATACTGAAGCACGCAGCGTTCATGATCACAGACCTAACTCCAGCCTCAAGCACCAGAGCCGAAAATTTTGGGTTTTCCGTCAAGCGATTTGCCACAACTAGACCTGCTGTTCCACCACCTTCCGAAAGAAAGATTAGTGGTGAATATTGAAGAAGATAATTTCCATACCAACAATAACGAAGTCGTACTCAAGGCGAGGGAGATCAGCCACATTCTCGTATATCTTGCCCAAGCAAATGCCGAAGGAGAGGGAGATGAGGGCAAGAGATTTGAGCATTGCTGCAACTGGGTGAGCATCCACTGTGGCATCTTCCCCCCATCTTTATAAATATATCTTCGGCGAAATAGAAGGTCGCCGGGGCGCTAGCCTGACGGCATGTCAGATACTAATACTGGCCGAGTCTTCTTCTTTCTTTATAAAATCGTGTGTGTCTGAAGCCTTTAAAGTCCGCTCTGGGCGAATTTCATTCAAACTCAGTTTATCAATTTCACAGTTGGGACACAGTATCAGACTAGCATCAAGCTCCAATGCTTCTGAAATATGGGGCCTTTGCCGTCATGTCAGCCCGTGCAGTTGAGTTTTATCTCGGCGATCAGCTTCTTTCGTTCGCCGCGGCCAAGGAAGCGCGTCATAGCATCGGTCGAGGTGGTGGGCCGCGGAGCGGCCCGCCGCGCTCTTATATCTCTTAAGCGTACATATTAGGTCCGAAAGGCATCAGGAAAACCATTGAAAACCGTTGCCGAGCCCTAGTTAACCATATTTGCCCATATTTTACATAGCATCGCCTAGCATGTGTAGCACTCCCTAGTGCTTGGCCAGTGCGGCCTAGTCTCCCCTGTGTGTTAGGGAGCGCTATGGCAGGACTTCGTAGTCTGCCATGTGTGTTACAGAGCGCGATGGGGCACTGGGCACTTTCGGGTTGTTTGGCACCTTCAACTGCGCAGATGCATATCATAAAGACCATACAACATAGACTACCCCACTGAGAGGAATAAACTTGAAGGTTGTGGCAGCCATGTTCTGCCATGCTCGCGTGGCCCCGCTACAACCCCTGCCACGGCCTTTATCCCAAGGCACGCCGCCAATTCACCCTTTCACCTTACGCAATACCAATCCTGTCACTGAATCCACCCAGGATAGATTAAAGATCATTTATTAGGCCATATATTGGCACCACGTCTTAGTAGCACACCGTATTTGTTGCGGTATACAAATGCAGAGGCAAAAAAAAGTGGCAGCCACGTGATGTCGGAACTACGGTCCGTATCGAGAATCGATTTAAGGGTGCACAGCCACTTCGGGGTGGGCGAAGGTCGCGCGACACGGAGCTCCCCGTCCCGGATACAGCTTGAATACATATGAGTTGCGATTCTGGGCAGTGCTGTTTTGCTGCTTATCCAGATCCCATCCCATTGATGCCAGAAGACAAAGGTGTCGGGCTTAATCGGACCATCGGCTTCAAGACTTCAAGCCCGCACACACGTGCTTCACTGCCACAACGGTTGTTCTTTCTTTCTCCCACCATCTTTCACCATTTGGTCGATATTTCTACTCTCGGTCCTCATGCACGGTGTATGGGTCTACCCGTTCACAGCTGCTCTCCGACACCCCGTTGGGCTCGCTGAGCTCCAGAATGAATCAGGCACAGTGTCATACATGTCTAGTCCATGTCTCATGGTTGACGATATTCGATACGTCCATCCTCTAGCCCATTGCCTATGTCTGAGATATCTTCTTTTTGAGGTGTTCATTGAGTAGACTGCAGTGTATTTGCACCTCGCGTTCATTATGTCCTGCCCCTCTCAAACCACGCGCCGATGGCTTCATTGGGATTGTATTGTGTATGGGGTACCATAGTTGCAACGATATGATGAAGGAACTTCAGGTTGAGAGTGCCTCTTCTGTTTCTACCCTCGCCCTTTATACTCACTCCCTAACAGAAACCCATAACGCACCATTCTGAGAGACATGGTCTCCCGAGTATCCTGCTTGGTACGCCCAATGTATTCTGACGCCCACGTGGACATTTGATACAGGGTGAGTACCCTCCTGTGTTCTAGTGCTCTCACCAGTGCTGATAATTTACTTTTGGTGTACCAGGTTGCTCTCCCGCTGTGACGTGCTGTTTTGCAGTGTGTTTACCTGCACAAGACATCAACGGCCATCTCTACGAGCATCGACTTAAGGAGCTAGCGGTGGGAAACCCAGGTACGTCCTTCATGACTTCCATTCAATTATAGTGCATGCTCCTGATTTGGTTCACATTAGAATTTGGCGGCATGGGCACAGGTGTAATTGTGGGAAGCTGTGGTGGATGCGGCTACGTGTGGTCACCAGGATATTGTATTAGTATTTGTTTTGAATGTGAATTGAAATCATTATGTCTATATTTCGTAGACAGAATTAAAACAGTAACAAAAGCAGCAGGTCTGAAATCCGGCACTAGGTGCGCCGGGCAACCCTGCCGAGCGTTCCCTAGTGATCCCTAGTGCTCCCTAGTGTTGGCGTGTTGCTAGCCAACCACTCCCTAGCACCGCATAGGGGGGATGTGCCTATGGCTGCTAGGGAGCTATTCAGCGCTATGGAGCGCTTGCCTAGCGATGTCTAGCGAGGGTCGACTTTCCTGATGGGCTCCTGCGTGTTGAAATAAATCATGTGCGCCCATCTCGCACTCCAAAGTTCCAAACATGTATGCCTAGATGGTCCCAGCCATCCATCCGCTTAACCTTGCGAACTTTCAGGCACCTGTAATGATTTTCAAGAGAGGCTTGTGAGAGGCCCATCACCCCGCGCATGTCCGAGTCGGTGCTTAGTCTCGTACACAATTGGTACACAGACCCTCCCAAATTAATGTGGAGCTCTCATGAGGGTCTGGGCCTAGAGGCAAAGTTTTGAGTCACATGGAATACAAGTCCCTCCAAATATTCTTAGATTTATTGAGCAACACCTTTCAGCATACGAAAGGTGCAGAATGATGGGGTCCTACTTGGTGGCTGTGAAGGCCGGTGCGGCGAAAAAGCCGGGGTCCTAGTTTCACCCCCCTGCTTACGTGGCTGGTTACCACTCACAGCGCCAGTTCCTAAATTCAAAGGGAAATTAAATTAGCTGCGCTTCTCTAAGTTTCGTAAAGCAAATGATGCGGCCCAAAAGCAAATTTAATATATCTCATTTAGGACTTAGCAAAATCTAATCCCTAATCTAATGTATCAAAACCCAAATAAAGGTCTGTGAAACTTCAGGTATCTCCATGCCTTTCACCAGCAATAAAATACAATGTGAAAGATAACGGATAGATGGTCGTGAAATGGATTTCAAAATTTAAGGTATCATGTTTGTAGATATTCTAGTCAATACTTTAGATTCTGAATTACATTTAGAGGATGGTGAAATAAATAAAATGAATTCTCGTTTAAAGGTGCTTGAAACTACTTACAAAACTTCACATTTCGGACACCATTAAACCCATCTGCAGATGGTCTGCAGATCATCATCATTCATCTTCCTCGTCATGAACTTCAGTGTTGGAAGAGATATATACATACACAATATATTTTTCAGTACCTATGAGAAGTGCACTGCAAGATACTGTGCAGCAAGCTCATTGTTCTTCACATTCACCTTACAGGGGCCGTCACAATCTGTAGACGATGATCTGCAGATGATCTGCAGACGATCTGCAGATGGATTAAAATGTGTCCGAAACATGAAGTTTCATTACCAGTTTCAAGCACCTTTAAACAATAATTCATTTTATTTATTTCAGCATCCTCTAAACGTAATTCAGAATCTAAAGTATTGACCAGAAAATCTACAGACTTCATATCTTAAGTTTTGAAAATCCATTTCGCAACCATCTATGCATTATTTTTCATGTTGCATTTTATGATTGGCGAAAGGCACGGAGATAGTTGAAGTTTCACAGACCTTTATTTGGGTTTTGATACATTAGATTAGGGATTAGATTTTGCTGAGTCCTAAATGAGATATATTAAATTTGCTTTTGGGCCGCATCATTTGCTTTACGAAACTTAGAGAAGCGCAGCTAATTTAATTTCCCTTTGAATTTAGGAACTGGCGCTGTGACTCAGAGTCTCAGACCCTCATGACAGGGCCAAATTGGGATATCAGGGTACGGTCTTGTGACGCCACCTTATCGTAGGCCCGCGGACACTCCCTTGTAACTGCTTTTTCCTTATGCGCGGAGCAACATCCGTGATTTCGAGCCTGATTTACCTTATTTTGCGGAGCGGGATACAGATCAAATTTGGACTGTGATTTACCTTATCGCAGAGGCAGTTACAAGGGAGTGTCCGCGGGCCTCTTATCGTTCAACTTGAAAACAGGTTTAACAACTTGTACTGTAATCAGGCCAAGAGCCAAGAACTATTGTAGTGTTTTGACCAAAGGTTCATGGGGTGTCAACCATCACCTCAATTGTTCACACTGGGTTAGTTGTTCATGCCTTGGCAATGACAATAAAATTACCATAAACGGCAATCCGGCAGTTGCCGGACGGAAATTTTTCGCGTCTTTAGACCTATTTACATAGGTCCGAAAATCGCACCGTCACCGTCACTTGGACCAATGTCCAGTTCACGACTGCCTGTCACTCATCATCTGAACCTTTGGTCGAAACACTACAGTGGATGTACCCAAGGCTCAATAATACATCTACAAGATTAGATTATTTGGACAGCCTCCAACCAAGATATGTAAAAAAATGGTTTCACTTATCTTGGTTAGTGGCAGCATTGAATTGCAAATGAATGAAGAACATACTGGTAACATTGTATCACTTTCTCTTCATAATAGTTATGATCTTGCAATTCCTGGCATCTGTAGTGCTTGTCACCTGGGTCACCAATGCTGCTGTTCTCATTCTTGGAAATGGTCTTGTAGAACAGGTAGATTGGGTTTTGAGCTGTGCAGTATTCAAGAAAATTTTGGTCAAATGAGCTTGAAAACAACGTACACTGGTGGCTTTGGGAAAATTGTCCTCATCCTAGACTTCTTTGACCATAGTGCGACGGGCTTTCGAATGATTTTGGGCCTTGATATTCAAGGTCACGGTCAATCAAATGGCGCTGAGAAAATCACGCACATTGGCAGGTTTCTCAAGATCATCTTCATCCACTGAAACAGCGCACTGTTGTGTAGCCATGAAATCAAATGATAAGAGAAGAGTGTGGAATGGACAAAGCACTAACACCAACTAACCCACAATCAAATTAGGGGTGCTCAATTCTTAACTTTTTTGCCCACTTTAAATCTGCCTGTGTTTTTATTTGTTCAAAATAAATAAAGATTTGAACAAGGGGAAATCGGGATTAAAAAATCGGATATAGGGAGGGAGGGGGGGGGGGGTCCAAGTTGGGCTGAAAAAAACTTTTTAGTATATAAAGTTTAGAGCTTCCAAATGGCTAATAGGCCATGAGGGAGGTGTTTTTTGGTTGTAAGAAACACATATAACTGCCCAGGGAGTGTATAGAATAAGTTGGATCAGTCTGAACCCATGTTTTCCGTGATTGAAATCAAGTTGAAGCCAGCTGTAGTCAGTTCTTGGGTCAGAAATTATCAAGCTGTTGGAATACAGAGTGTTCAGTTCATCACTGACACTCATTAGATGGTACAAACAGCAGGAATCAGTTCAAGGAGGTGGTGGAAAGTAAGTTGAAGAGCAACGGCTGGACACGGAGAGACCGGCCCGGTCCTAGGGGTGGGAAACTCCTTCCCTATAAGGCAGGAGGGGGGGGAGGGGGGGTCAGCTTGGGGTCGAAAAAAACTTTTCGACCCTATATCCGAAATTTGAATCCCAATTTCCCCTTGGATTTGAAGCTCCGCGCGATGGCGGCATCAACTGCCGTAGTTACGTACCTGACAGACACCGCTTCGATCTTTTCTTCAGTCTTCTGCCGCCTGTGTTGACACGCTCTTCCATTCACTGGACTCTCAATCTCTTCACATATGTCAGTTCTTTCTTTCTGGCATGCAATTACCTCAATGACACATTTTGACAGCTTACACTCACGACAATTATTGAGCTCTGACCAATAACTATCCCAGCAAATCAGCATCATCGTCATCACTATCAAGGAGTAAGGATGCAGCCAGGAGGCTCTCTGAGATGTGCAGGAGGTCGTTTTGTGTCTCTGTCTTTATGGTGCGGGGCATGTAGCTTATCATTTCAAATCAGGTAACTACGGCAGTTGATGCCGCCATCGCGCGGAGCTTCAAATCTTTATTTATTTCGAACAAATAAAAACACAGGCAGATTTAAAGTGGGCAAAAAAGTTAAGAATTGAGCACCCCTAATCTATCACAAACTCCAATCTAATATGTCATGTTGTTGTTTGTGGAAGTAGAGTACACATCACTTTTCAAGAAGGTGGTGCAATGGAGGTAGGTGTGAGGTATTTGAAGAAAGCAGTAACTATATGCCATCTGAAGCACTTGTTATACTAGAGCAGGGACTCCACCTGCTAGAAGGTTCAAGACTCTACATTGAACCCAAGATGTTTGAGAATCTCGTATCTGTGAGTGGACAGACCCTGACACTGACTATTGGTGCACCGAGGCAAATTTGTGTAGGATGGATATCCTTACAAACAACCAAGGAATGAGGTAAATTCTGTTTGTAGTGTCTGTCTACGAGAGACTAGAATATCCTCTGACAGAGTTTTACTAAGAGCCACCAAACAAACAGCTGGCAGTGTATGTGAATCCACGAAATCGCACAAATTAACGCAGGCGCGGCATTCCCGTGAAGCCCATGTGGTCACCATTGAATCTATGAACTCTTAGCCCTCGCCCGGGATATATAGATGTGTCGAACTAACTCGGCACCACGGTGAACTTGGTCAGAACGCCGTCGGCCATCTATATACATACCGCAGCGTCATATTCAATCAAATCCTTCGAATTCAAGAAATCTGGCTTTTTCACTTCCATCACTAGAGTTACATCCATACTCCCTTTCAGACAAAATGGTAAGCTTTATTGGTGCGAAAAAACCCTATCCAATTCATGTTCAATTCCCATCATGCAAGCCTTGCAGTGGATGGTCCATGCCCATAAAATGTGTTTTGATGAGATCGGCGTAAGTGGGTTGTCCGTTCGATTCGGAACAAGGCCGTGCATTGGATGGGCGGTTTTGTCTTCCAGCTGAAAGGCAAGAGTACTGAATGTCTCTCGTTACCGGTTGTGGATCCCAACCCTAAGTATCCTCATATAATTCGAGTACTATGATCTGTCCTGCCATAGATTCATGCTGCGAACCAAGATCATTCACATGCGTCGACATGGCTTGGACTTTGCAGAGGAGGAATTTGAGATGGGCATACACTTATTGAACGGCGATTTGAGCTTTGGACAGTCTTGATCACAAATGGCCGACGTACAGAGGAGAGGAAACCGCTGAAAACTAGGATGATGGTGGGGCGAAGGGAGCGTCATGAAGTGAATGGTTACAGCAGCGATGATGGTGGGAGAAAGGACGAGGGATTGATGCAGGGGGATCTTTTGAGGGGTAGGTGCGTGAAGATCGCAGCTGGCTCCCATCCCAAGGATGTCCGATTGGGCAGCTCAGAAAAAGAGAATTGTGACAGCGCAGTCCGTAGTAGATCATGAAGGCCCTGCCAGTGTGCAAGACCAAAAAAAGGTGAATTAAGCTTATGGAGAAGAAACCCAACATATGCAACGTGATGGGCACCGCCAAACGAGCAAAATCTTAAAGAACGGATTAACTGTTCTTTAAGCAAATGGCTCCTCGGCTGTGCAATTTCTCCATATATCAGACCTCCTTTCGCCGTTCCTCTGCTCTTCCTCTTGGTTCAACCCCTTTCGTTCTCGACATTCTGTGCTGTTCAACACAGCCTTTTAATTTCCCGTAGAACTGCGGATCTGCACGCAGTTCTTTCTTCACAGGACCCAGCGGATCGCCGTCGCTGCTGCTTACACCGCAGCTTAATTCGATTATTATCACGCCGTGAGGCCACGCAATCTTTGCCGACAAACCCGGATATAAAGGGCAAAACTCTTTCTCGGATTATATGTAGCTCCAGATCTCATGTCGGACCGTTTCTGTATGCGGCTGCCAGGGACCGGGCTCAACTAATTCTTGGGGATTTTCCTTACTGCCATTGCTGTCCTCAAACATTAATTACTCAAGTAACAATTTCATGGGCAATTCTTCATTCTGCCGTGGTTCTCACTCCGAGCCACTTCTCTCAATTATTTCGACCTCTCCGGTGTGGATCTTTGCAGATATAATTTGCCCTTTGCCCTTCAATCTGTTGGTTTAACATCCCGTTGCGCCGATGGTCATCGTTCCTTTCAGGCTCGGCCATCTTCTTCATTGTACACCCTCGTCACTCTTCACTTACCCAATCTCGGTCCCTTCTACCAATTATCAAAACCTTCGGAATCACTTTGCTGTTTCTTCCTTCATCTCCGGCGCGCCTGCATTTTGCCCCTTAACATTTATATGCTGTTTTCCTGTGCCCTCCAGCCGAGGGCTCAACATATTTTTCCATCCTCAAAAACAATTGTGGTTTTCGAGATCTCGTGCGATGCAGAAAAACAGCGGCGGCCCGAAACTGCGAATCATGTGATGTTGCATCTACATTATTTTACCGTGTCTTCAATAATTTATTGACTTCTGTGTCTTGGAATTGAATTTTCGAAATTGTTCACAATGCGCAAAATTCCTGAAACTCATCGCCGGAGCGTAGCGAAGGCATATCTTGTAATAATTACGGCCGTCTGAGGCTATTCAACTTCCGCTTTTTGCCATTTCTACCCTCAACTTTGGCGCCACCTCACTGCCTTTTTCTTCAACCTCGGTGATCGACGCAAATCCAGTCCGCTGGAAATGCAGTCTTTAAGTTAGAAGAATGAATAACAGACCATCGTTCTGAATCTGGATTGTTTTCAGGTTAAGGCCGATAATACGGCGATTCAACGGCGTAGCACTTAAGCGCAAATAACGCGGTCCTGTGACTTCTATGAAACGACGATTCGATTACCGAGACTATTTGTATTGGCTCCATCCACGTCAGGCCGTCTTTTGCGGAAGCAAATCTGTTCGCTTTGTCAGTGATCACGGTAATTGAAAATAAAAGGAGTCGTCCGATCGACCGACGACGGGTCAACTCTGAACGCACGTTTTTTGCGTCGCATCATTATCGCGCCATCTCAGTCTTGGACAATTCATCCACATCGACATGCACTCAAATCTCGTTGCGGAAAATGTGTTGGGGACCATCGGTGCGTTATTATATCGTTGTTTCGCTCAAGGACTTGATGGGTCGGGGTAGGCACTGTCTGCTGGACGGCGCAGCTGGTACCTCAAATATGGAAGAGCTGGCGAGAAAAATCGACAGAGGGGCTGTCGCCGTGGCTTGTGTGCGCCGCATCTACACGCTACCATTACCAGTATTCATGCTTCTCTTCGCGTTCGCGACATACAGTCTGCTGTGGGGCATATCCGCCGGCTTCCTCGGCGCATACACCATCATCCTGGACCTCAACATTCCTCTCATCCTCCAGCCCCAGCTCTTTGGCTTCCTCGCTTTGGTGTCCTGGGGCCAGGTCCGTCTCTGTCCCCTCAGGAAATTAAGCAAGCCAAGACAACAGTAACTTTCAGTGTCAGTACTACGGCATCGGGCGCTCACGGCGTGCCGCCACCGTGATGGCGCTGGGCGTGATGCTCATCGTTGGGGGCTTCGAGGCCGCGATGGTGTTTGCGATGCGCCCGGCGTACGCAGCGGGCAGCGAGGCAGGCGCTCGCGGGACGCAGTTTTTGGGCATTTTCAGCGCAGTGCTCATCTCGCTCGCACTGCTTCCGCAATACGCCGAGATCTGGCAGCACCGCGAGGTCATGGGAATTTCGATGATATTCATGGTCGTGGACATGCTAGGAGGTGAGTGATTGTCTTACTGCTTCAATTAATTCAAACCACAGTTACCTTTCGAGGCGTCTTCTCGGATTTATCGCTGGCGTTCAAGGACCGGTTCGATATTATTGCGGGGATCACTTATTCGCTCGTTGTGGTTCGTCGTTCCTTCGACTTCGTTCAAATACGGTTTTCCAATTCAATCGAACAACAAGATTCTAGACGGATTTGTCATCCTCGCGGCGCTGATTCTCAACCCTCGGGCAAAACAACGGCGACAGAGGGAGACTTCGAGATCCATGGAGGCAGCTGAGACACATATGGCCGATACCACCGCAAGGTCGTCCACGACGGCTGGCAATCGTGTGGTAACGCCGTGTCAGTCCGCAAAAATAGAGGAACATATTGGGACTCAGTTGGAAAGCCAGCTGTAAAATCAGAACGTCCGCTGTTTTTGTTTCTGTAGCTTCCATATCCTCAAGGGCTCCGAGCCCGCGCTCCGTTTTCCTTTCTATTGGACCCGCAGCACCCAGTGCCTCCGAAATCCTTAGCCCCGTCGCGCCCTACACTCTCCACCGGCTGCAATACCCCGCCTTTCACCCTTCGCTCCGCATTTTCCCTTCCATCTTTCACCCGACCCCAGCTCACAGCAGCGCGCGCCTTCTCCGTCTCATGCAACCTGCTAGCAACCTGCCAGCTCGGGGTGCGCGTCCTCAAGCTCGGAGGTATACGCACGAATATTGTACGAGAACCGGGGGAGGAACTGCACTGTGGCGGCAGTTCCGAGGAGGGGCGAGAGGAGCATGCGGAGGGGGAGGCCGCGGTGGCGTATCAGGATGGTGCCGAAGAGGAAAGCGCAGAGGGCGCTTGGGACGAGCCGTTCGTCGGGTGGAGGGATTTGAAGCGAGCTGCATGTGGGAGGGGAACAGGTGAGTACACGTCGTGAACGATTCATAAGAGCGAAAGGCAAGAATATGAAGATAGCACGGAGCTGTCCTGAATCGAAACTGAACTTACTCTCGACTTCATTTTCGATGCGGATCCATTGGAAGACGACATCCTGGACGTGAGCGTGTACCGCGTGATACCTGCCCGTTACAGTGCGACGGGAAGCACCGATGTGCAGGGCGGAAGGTGTATCCAAGAGGAGGGCATCGGCGGGGGACGCCAAGTAGATGAATGGCTCGACGACAAGCATATGTGAGTACTGCTTCAGGAATGAGAGTCTACCGCTGCACGTGCGAAGATTGTGAATGATGACTCTTGTTGAAGATGGTTTCCACAGCAAAGGAGCTCCAGTCTCCCAATTCGCGCAAGCAGATCCAAAGAAAATTCGACGAAAATCGAGGTGAATGGGCCAATCCTACCTTCGGCCGCAGTAAAGGCATGAGAAAACCGCAAATTGCTTCATCAGCAAACCCTGGGTCCGGCTGTAGTGAAGGTACCCACTTACGTAGCGCTACATAACGCTACGCAGAACAGCCTCAGCTACACAGCGCTACAGTGCCGCTACGTAGCGCTACGTAAGTGGGTACCTTCACTACAGCTGGACCCAGGGTTTGCTGATGGCCGCCCCTTGGTTGCATACAGCCGCTACCTACTCCCAGCTGCTCTCGTAGCAGTGCACTTGAGCCGTATCCATGGTGCGGAAAGATATGACGAAGGACAAAAGGAAGTGACTGTTTGGCGTCGCGGTGTTTTCATCTGTTTCCCGCTGTGTGTTTGTTCCGGACGCGTCCGAACACAGCCTCAACTTCCTTGCCACGAACCACCAGCGCTGGAATTCGGATGGACGATATATACAACCTTCCACTTGAACTGGAACGACGGATATTTGAAGCCTCTGCACAATGTTACTCTGGGCCTGATGTGGAAACAATTCCCTATACGGTTCAAGTACCATTGCCGCTCAAATTCTTGATGGGCGGCCTAAATTTCAACGTCAAGTACTGCAATTTGCCTCCCGTGAGGTGCTGGAATGTGTTTGTGCGTTTTGCGTACCGTTACTTTATCGCTCAAATTGTCCCGATTACAGGGAAGGCGCCAAATAACCTGAACGCTGCAGCCTGAGTGCAGCCCTGGATTTCCATTGCGAGCCAGTCAAACTCCAATGATTCCCTTACTGGTCTACTTAATCGACTGCGATCGAGCTAATCCCCTAATAGTAAGCGTAACTTGGCGCCTACGGCCTGACGCGATCTTCAATCAATTCCCTTAGTCAAAAGGGCTTATTCAGTCCCTCGCTCACTTGCTCACTCGTCACTTCTCTCTGCTTCCTATTCTGGTAGTGTTGAGTGTTGCTCAGAGCTTGTATGCCCTCATTTCCAGTGCCCAGTGCTTCGGTCTCCCGTACCGGTCTTTATTCTCATCCCGGGCTTATTCGCTAAATGCGGGCTGTCAGGGCCGCGCCGAGGCCACATACGCGGTGCCTCGCGGTGCACGGGCGACAGTCGCCGTCGGACCCGAATTCAGGGTCCCGCGTTTTCCATTTTATCGTTCATCTCTTTTCCCCTACCACGACATTCCTTTACCATTTATGCAATCCGCAGGAATTTTTCAGCGCGTAAACCGACAAGCGCTCACGCAACACTGGCGCTGGCTCGCAGTTTCTGCCACAGTTCTCCTCGCTTGTACCGTCTACCTCCTTGGCCACGGTGACACCCATGAGCCGCCTCCAATCCAATATCAAGAGCTTCTGACGACGACGAATATCAGCAACTGCGCTGTCCCCATTCAACTCGGAGGAACAAGTCGTCTGGCAAAGACACTGGCAGGGAACGAGAGGCGGTACCAGCGGATGATTGTAGCCAGAGAGGCGCTCATTGCAAAAACTGGTGGAATGGACATCTCCGCGTGTGTAACACTTCCGCAATTTTAGTCCATTCGCTGAATTCTTAGTGCGCAGATTCGGTCCTCCCCATCGCTTGGTTCGACCTCGTCTATCCTACTTGAGTGAAACTCACATAAACTAAATTTCAAGCGGGACGCCCTCTGGGATTTCTACGTGCCAGAATTTTCTTGTCCGCATCCTATGTATCGTGTCGGTACGCCATTCAGTCCCCCATGGAAACATTCGAAATTGAAACTCTTTTCAAGGCATTCTTGCCGACGGGGGTGAGAAGTCTTCTTTGAGAATTAAGCGACTCTAACCCTTCCTCAGGTAAATGGGTCTGTGGAGTGGAACGGGTGCTCTATGATCGCCCCAACTGCCTCATCTATTCGCTTAACCAGCAAGGCCAGTCCTATTCCAGCTTCGAAGTGAATATGCTCGAAAGATCGTCCGGATGCCAAGTTCACGGTACGTGCCCCTTGTGGTTTTTCGCGACAATCCTCTTATATCCGTAGTGTTCGATGGCGCTGCTACGACCGATGCTCCCTCAAAATGGCCATGGGGAGAAACCGAAATGGATACAGCCTTAATCAAACCGCGCGTACACTTTAACCAATTCGCGCTGTCCGACCCGACCGCAAGCAAATATCGTTCCCTGAAAAGCACCATGCGCGCGTTCAACCATGAGTGGATCGACATACTCAAGGTAATAATAATTCCGCTCCACCCCGCGTCTCACGACGATTCTGATGTTATTGTTATTATTTAGGTCGAGCTCGCGGGCTCAGAATTCGCCACGCTGCTGTCTATGATCGCGGAGTATGGGGATGAACCGCTTCCCTTTGGTCAGCTTATTATAACAGTCCATACCGGACTCACAGATGGTATAGTCGTTTCCCCCCAACATGTCATGATCTCAACTCCTGCAACGAAGATATGAAAACGGTCGGACAGTTCAACGATTGGTGGACTAGACTGGAGTGTGCGGGCCTCCGGCCATATTACTTCGAAGTCAGCATGATGGATGTCAACAACCGCCGCAATGAGCCTAGTGTCGTTTATGTGAGTCTCCGAAATTCAACACCACTCGGCCACGTATTGACATAATATGCAGTGGTCTTTCATGAACATTCGAGGCACGCATGCATTGGTGGACGACGCCTTACCTGAATATCCTTAATATGCCGTGATGCGCAGTAAGTTACCTTAAATACATCGAGGGACAATGTTTCTTTTTGGAGAAGCTCATAGCGACCCGCGGGCCGCCCGTAATATTGTATCGTAGAATTTACAGTACGACATTTCGACTAGTCGTTGTCTTGTCCGAGTCTGACATAAGTTGTCCATCTTGTATCGCTCAAATCCGTTCACATATGCGTGCTGCTGCTTCGGTGGCATCATCTGTTTGAAGGCCGGCTCTCTTTGGCTGCGTAACTGTCAATTGATAGTTGTACATGACAATCGCCAAGATGGACCCGGTGAAGGAAGGAAATATCATACCATCAAGGGATCGAGGTCGTCATTGCGCTGCGACCCATAGATCCGTTTTACGGGTACGGAACGCGTGTACGGGTCACCCGTACCTACCCGCTGTGAGATACGGGTTTTTCATCAGTATTGAGCAAGTATACAACGCGCACACCTTAATGCATCTGATGGTGTCCTGATGTAAATAAGGAAATGTTAGGGATGACAAGACGTGCCTCCGTTACAATCTTTCGGCTGCGCCGTAGGCCGCAGTCGCTGTGATAACCAGCATGCTGTCAGGAAAGGCCGCGCTTGGCTCAGCTGTTGAGACACATGTAAAATCAAAACGCGACCAGGTGAAAGTCGGAAGGAAGGGATATGCTCGAAGGGGATGAGTACAACGACACGTCAAAGAACGGTCAATTAGAGGTCCATTAGCCCACATCCTGAATGAAAATACTGAACAAGTCTATTTTTGCTCGAAGCCGATCACGAGCCGAAGTGATCCCAACGCGGAAGTGACCATGGCTGTTAACCCTTGCCGTGGCTTAACTCGGACGGACGGTGCCGCCCCTCGGCTTTAAGCCGTGATAATCCCGCAAGTCACTGCAAGCAGGGCGGCATGGGATTTCGGGCCCCAGCAGATGATTTTACTCAACTCGTACAACCCGTATACCGCCGGGTACGGGTGTAGCCGTACCGTACTCGACCCGTACGACGGCCCGTAAACCCGTTGTTTGGTCAGAGCGTCGTCCGAAATTCAGGCATTTCGATTTTGTTTAGATTGTTATTACGAAACGCGGGAAAATGCAAGCCAATCGCCTAAAGGTTTTTACTTGGAGCAAAGCAGGTTCTGAGTCTGCCTCTCTACCGTTCTAATTCCGGCCTGGGCGAGAGCTCTATCGGCCTCAAATCGGCCTTATCGGCCGTCTGACGTCAGGAATTACACCCGCGGCAATCATTAGTTCCCGACCCGGATTGCCTCTTTCCTTCCAGCCCTCATGTCCTCCAAGTTTCCCCGCGCCACGAAGGCTCTAGTTTTGCGACAGTCTCCTCCAGAGCGAAAACCGTTGTTCCATGACGCGGTGGTGCAAGAGCAGGCCATTCCACCTCTCAAGCCTGGCGAGATTCTCGTCAAAATCGGCGCAGCAGCGTTTAACCACCGCGATGTACGCTTATAATCTTCTGCATTCTGGGACATATCAGACAGACCTCGGAATAGCTCTGGATTCGCAAAGGCATGTACCCTAAAATTGCAATTGGCAGCACATTCGGTGCTGACGGCGCTGGTACGCATCCACTCGCATTATCTACTATCGTAAATATTCAAGCTTCACGTTTTCGAATCAGGCAGAGTAATTGCGTCCGCTGACCCCACCGACCCATTGCTCGACCAGCGGGTGTTCCTGACTCCGATGCGCGGTTGGGAAACCGATCCTTGCGGCCCTGAATCCAAGTGCGTTCGCCTTTCTTTTTACTTTCATCGCGGTGTATATTCAAAATCCGAGCCCGAGTTTCCATTTTAATCTTATCTCGGTCTACCAAGAGCTGAAAGCAAAACTAACTTCAGTGCAGCTTCGGCATTCTTGGCGGCGTATCCTTTCCCCCGCTCGGCACGTTCGCGGAGTATGTGATAGTGCAGCGCAGAGAGGTACTCCAGACGCCCGCGCACCTTACTGACGAGCAAATCGCCGCGTGGCCTCTTGGCGGTCTCACCGCGTGGAGGTGCGCTTGACGTCCATTTCTTTACAGATTTCCAGTGACCGTCGAATATTCATGTACCAGATCCATCGCTCTCGCGAACATCTCCCGTGGCGACACGGTCCTCATTACCGGTATTGGCGGCGGGGTTGCTCTGCTCGCGCTCCAGATCTGTGTTGCGATGGGTGCCAAGGTGTACGTCACCTCTGGGAGCCAGGAAAAGATCGACAAGGCGGTGAACCTCGGCGCGACGAGCGGCGTACGATATTCAGTTGGTTGGTGTTCCCTTGAATCTCGCTGCTCAGCTCTGCAAATGCTCTTGCTTCTCACACGAATTCTTCCTAGACTCCTGGCCCGACGACCTCGGAGCACTTTTGAAAGGAGACGGTGCACAGCTTGCTGCGGTCATCGATTCAGGTGGGGACGAAATCTTGGCCAAGACAAGCAAATACCTCAAGAACGGAGGCCGGGTGGTGTGCTACGGCATGACGGCCGCGCCGACCATTACCATGACCATGCGCGAAGTAATGCGCGGCCATCAATTAATTGGTGGGTTTGTGTTTATACTGCGATTCACCGCCCATCTAAAAGAATCTGCCTCACTCGTCAGGCACGATGATGGGCTCACGCGCCGATCTCATTGCCGCCACGGCGTTCCTCACGGAGCATAAAATCACCCCCATTGTCGCCGCCGTCCTCCCCGGACTGGGCGCAGCAGAGGAAGGCTTCAAGATGATGCAGAAAGGATCCCAGTTTGGGAAGATCGTCGTGAAAGTCGGGGAGGGTAAGACCAAAGCGAATTTGTGAGGGAAAAAGTCGAGGTGAGAGTTGAAGATGGAAATATACGATGGGAATTTGACGCGTTCTGTACTTGTCTTAAACCTCGAATGTCTACGCTGAGAATCCCAAGCTCATTGAGCGCAAGCAAAGGTTCAAGGCTTGAGGATAGCGAAACTCAACAGTTGCACGAGTTCCTGGTATTACGCACCCTGATGGTGTTGTTTCTTTGGCTCCTGAAACAGAAAAGAATTCAGCGTCGAGGGCATTTTCAACTTTGTCAAATACTCTTAACCTTTTCGGCGTCCACACAAGCGCACATCGACGACAGCCATCGCCAGGAACGAAAGCATGGCATTAACCTTGCAATGTTTGGGCCGTACCATTTGGCTCAGAGGTTGCTGAGAGCGTGAGGAGTGCAGCATGGATTAATAAAGGCCCGATGAACACGGTGGCAGTGGGGTTTCAGAGGGGATGATTTCCTTCAGCCCAAAGAGCTGGAAAAACGACATCTTTGGGCCTGCTTCCTGGCTTTGTCTCCAATGCCTGTCTCATTTGGCCTTGGCATACGAATAAATGTGCTCCCGGGTATGTAGAAGGATCAGTCAACATCCGGTGTCGAAGCCGCGTCTCGCCGCTTTATGCGTGCTTTCTGCGCTTATAGAACGCGTTCGAATATTCAAGATGGTGCGACAAGTGCGTATTCAAGCACTGAGGCATATATATACCCGTAGGCTGCACGACTCCCTCTTCGCAACCATGTTCGCAGTTCGCTCTCTAATCATGGTGACCTCAACTCTTGCTACCCTTGCACTCGTTCTTCCTACGAGCCGTGAACTGCCCTCGGGCGACTTGCAGAGACACCACATGTACTTTAGCATTTTCGATGTCTTCGGCGGTCAGCGACAGTTTCAACGACGTCAACAGCCCACCTGGCTCTGGTGCGTTGCCGACTTCCCATATGATGGATTTCTGACCTCCGCGACGTGTTTCTCACACAGTACTTGCACGCCTTCTACGACGAGAATTTACAGCTGTTCTTCCCTGGCTGAAGGTAGGTTCCATCGATTGATTGCACGCACCACATTCCACTAGTCATTCACCCACCACCCGATCCTTCCAGGAGGCGAGACGTACACGGATGGTTCTCCCGGTGCAAATCGCGTCATTTTGGACCTGGACAGCAATTACTGCGCGTGAGTGCAATTGCTGCAAACACTGTATGCAGCCGGCCTTGATGAACAGCAGAATATGAATGTCATCAGCCACGCTCATCAGGAAAAACCGATTTGCTATGGGCTCTATGGGCAGTTATATAGACCCACATAGACACTCATAGCAATTTGGCTTTTTCCTGATGCTCATAACACAATGTTTTTTTTTTTTTGCCAGGTCCTCAATAATTTTTATAGGCTCTGTTAGCAATTTTCCTGAGGACAATGAATGCTTTTTGTTTCTTCCGTGACCATAATCGCTTATTCTTGGTAGTTCGTTGAATACAGACTCAACAATCAACACAATGACTCCTAATTCTGGCGGGCCAAAATCCATGTCCTTTGCAGATCAAACACAAGCCAAAACCATCCAATCCTGTTGGGTTCAGCTCCCATACGGCTCCGCAACGAGGGTCCAACTGCGATCAGTAGACGATGGGCGACCACGAATGAATTCCATCCAAATTGATTCCAGATGCACACGCCTTCTTGCCGCACACCGCCTTCTTTTGCACCTTCACGACGTCCGACTATGAACGGATCGACATGGTTGATTAAACCCTGGCGATACGTCGTCACCCGCTTTTCCGGAGTCCGCAGCCGCAGTTCCCTGGCTGGGCAGTAGAATCCGACGAGACCGAGAGCGAGATGAGTTTTCCATTGTTTCTCTGTCACATTTACTGATCAACGTTGCCGCTGCGGAAGACGTTACAGAGTCAGGCACAAATCGCAAAACAAGGACATTCATTTCTCAGGCACTGCTCCGATAAACTATATCGATCGGCGTTTTGTCCAGTCGTTTTACTCTCAGGCGAGTCCTCTTTCGAAATTTGAGCCCTCAGCTTGTTTTTTTCACGGTCAACGATGAGGGCGGAAATATGCTGTGCTCCATTGCATGTATTGCGGCGCGATCACTATGGTGATTTTATTCTTGGCATGTCATCCCATGTCTTGTCCTTGTCTCAGATTCAGGCGAATCGCGCAGGTACAAAGTTCACGTATCATGCTGCGGAAAGGCAGCTTAAAAAGAAACGCAGAATTTCTACCATCTCGATCCTTTTCACCTCTTCACATCTTCGACCTGGTGTCTTTACTTTCTCTCGTCTCTTTTGGCCGATTTACCTTTTGTTTCTGCCCTCCATTCAATTCTTTCGATGGTTCGCATCTCCTCGGTCATTTCCTGTTTCGCCACCGCGGCCTGTGTCGTGGCTGGTAAGCGCTTTGTTCCAGTTGCAAGGCAAACATTCACATCATTGCCATCAGCCCCGATGTATAGACGCCAGACCGGTGACGACCAGTGCAATCTCGCCCGGTTGAAAATCATCTTTGACGTCGCTGGCACCCAGAACTTGGTCAGCCAAATTAACGCGACGTACGTTCTTCCGTATCGATAACAATTTCAACCATCCAACCGATCAAATAACGCTAGTGATCTTGCTACGGCGACTGCAGTAGCCGACGCCCAGGTCGGGCTGCAGAGTGTGAACAGCGCAATACAGGTCATTCTGGGCGCTATATTCGCTAACCAGACTGCCCCCGCCGATTTCCGCGACCAAGTCTCAGCGGGCTTGGACGCGGCCAGGTCGGCGCTTGCCACGATCACAGAGTGAGTAGTACTGTTGAACCCGGGATGCCATTGAACATTGATCCATATCTCTTCGGCCCTAGTCAGAATGCTAGAGTCACGGCGGCGCAGACGAGGTTGTTAACTGCTGGGGCCGACGGGGACATGGTTGTCGCCCTTTGTACATAAGCGGATGGGCTGATGATGTTGTGCGCATGCCGCGAAGGATTCATGTGCTTGCCGCCTCCAATTTCTAGTGTTAAATTATAGATCTCGCATTAATAGTCGCTAATGACACTTATTGTCTCCACCCCGCGGGTGTAAAGAAAAAGCAATATGGTGATTTCTGGGTTCGATAGGCAACTGGCCAGAGCCCGGCGCCCGCTGTGCTCAATTTTCATGAGAGATACAACACCCGTCCCTTCTCGGCCCTCCCAGTGTCGCACAAGTCACAATTGCGGTTAAATTTGCCGAATGAGGAAGTTTGGCATCCATTTCCCGTTGATCCCTCGGCAACAGATCAAAGTGGCGCTGCGCAAATAAGCCTGCATTTGGAAGTCGGTAACTCCGTTTTTCCGACAGGTGATTGCTATATAGGGGCTTGAAACTTCCCGTTGAAGCCATCAACTCCCGTTTCACAAAGTCCAACTACCACATCCCCCCAAAATGAAGTCCACCTCTAACCAACTCCCTCATGCGCGCCTCGTCGTGACAGGGCACACCCCTGATGGAACCTCCGTCTTCACCTTCGACGACATTCGCAAGCCCTTCATGCCCTTCGGGCCCCAGGGCGCGCACTTCACGAGCTTCCACGCGAGCCCCACCGTCCCTGCATCGAACACTGCGCCGTACCCCGAACTCGCGACCGTCCTCCCGCGGTGCCCGCCTGGGGGAGTCATCTTCTGCATCACCGACATCCAGCCCGGTGGAAGCGCGCCGATGCACCGCACGCAAAGCGTTGACTATGGTGTTGTCCTTTCGGGGGAGATTGTACTTGCCCTGGACAACGGCGAAGAGAAGACGGTGAAAGCGGGCGAATTCATGGTGCAGCGTGGTGCAAACCACGCGTGGCACAACCGCACGCAGGCGCCGTGCCGTATTGCTGTCGTGATGGTTGGCACGGAGAAAATTGTGGTTCAAGACGGGAAAGTGTTGGAGGAGACAGTGTTTGAGAAGAAGCCGGCAGAGACCAAATAGAGCAGTCACGGCAGCGAGCCTAGTCCAGTGTATCCAATTTGTTGCTTTGAAATAATTTCCTCTTATACTGCCAATGTGACTGGTTGAACATCGATCACTTGGCTCTGTGTGAGATCACAGATGCAAAGGCGAACAATCTTCTACGCAGAGTGGTCAATCGAATAAATCGGTGCCTGCAATCCCGAATAATATACAAAGCATTCTGAGCCTCAGTTCGAAGACTTGGTAGAAAGTCTTACAGAAACCTCACGCATAATGGTGTTAATGAAAACCGGTCAAAGCGATTTATTTCAACATGCTTAAGGTTAGAGTTAGCGATGCTAGAAGGCGCTTTTATGACACTGCCGCGCGCACCGACCCGTAGCGTATACATAGTATTTATGCAAGCATGTTGATAGACGCGTACCGGTTCAACTTCATGTTCAACCTCCGCTTACTAAGAATCGAAATAAAGCACAATGGCAATTGATACTCGAATTCAATCAAATTTCAAGACTCAGATTGAGGGACTCGTGAGACCACATGTATTTATATGATATTCTGTTGTGAACTCAATGCCTCACTAGATTCTCGCCAAGTCCTGGCCGCTTGCTTGTTTTCCCAAACGCATTAGTTTATGGTTGAACTAATACACCACAATATGCTTAGGCTACCAAGTAATTTGTGTTCAAGGCAAGAGAATAGAATCTTCGCAAAATCTGACATGAGATAACCAGGCCTTGGCCGTGTTCAGAATCTCGCAGTAATAATGCAACCGCTCTGAAAATTTTCGCCTCGGAAACCGGTTGCCTTTATAAGCGCAAATAATTGGATTATACACCGACAATAGATAAAGTGAGAACAGAACCAAAAGGTTCTTCGAGCTACTGGCAACACCACGTGAGTCAACAGGGCACATGGTGTAGTTGGTTATCACGCTCGCTTAGCATGATCCGCTCATCTTGCGAGAGGTGTTGGGTTCAATTCCCAATGTGTCCATACTTTTGCTCCGTTTCCTTCTCGACAACTTCCCTGGCGACCCACATCGCAGATCATCTCAAAATAGTGTCAATCTAACCGCTGATTTTGATTTTGAACTCAACCACAGCCCATAACTCACCTTTAGCCCATGTTGCCTGTCCTCCAGAAAATTTTCAGAGGCTTAGGATTAGCAGAACAGTGTAGAGAGCGTTGAACATTCCAGCGATGACGACCGGGCCACCATCAATTTTTGATCAAACGCTGCGATCGTTGATGGTTGAACAACTTTGAAACTGCTTCTCGCGCTTTGGTTCCGAGAATGAAAACGAAAAAGAGGCCAATCTCGTTGCATCTAATTTTAACCACTTGTTTTCGGAGCTCATATCGAATACAGCACCACTTATAACCGCAACGGCCACATGCGGGTTTCAGAGCGGGTCACTGTCCTCTGTCCGATTTCGACTGAGATTGCACATGGGAGCTGGGGCGAAAACGGACAAAAAGAACAATATATACTTGCCATGGTGCAAAAGCTTACTTGTGAATCTACAACGGTTTGTGCTCGACCGACTGAATGTAGGGTGTGAAAAAAAATTGCCCTCGTACCAGTAATACTGATACCCTGAGATTTGGATTCCCCCATCGGAAACCTACGGACGGGTAACAGTGCTGCTTGCAGCTCTCCCAAACCCATAACTAGACCCGCGACTAACTTCTGAGGAGAGGGGTATGATGGCATGAGGGGTCTCCCAATTCGAAGATTCGTGAAGAATGAAAGCGTGTCGAGCAGCAGGCGCTGACCTGCAGTGCCATGGTCGGGGATCAGGTAAGAGAAACAGCGATGACACAGCGTGGATATTTCGCAAGTGACTAGATAAGAATGTGTACGCAAAAACCTTGAGCCACAGTTCGGGCGGCAGCTCAGACGCCATTACGTGGAGAAAAGGAAGACGGATCCAGCGCAGCCGAACCGGCACAACTTCCGATCCTGCTCAATCTAGTCTTCAAATTTTTGATTCTACGAGTGGATATTTTGTCAGTGCAACTTTATTGTCAATTGTCCTCATCGTACCCAAAACGTAGGAACTTGAGCGGTTCTGTCTGGCTCTGATCAAAGGCTTTGGTTGACGCAAAGCAATACCATTGCCCAAAGAAAGTTACATAAAACACAAAAAAAGAAAAACTTGCAGAAAGCGCTTCCTGTTCTTGTCCTGCGGAGATTTGGCCGGAAGGAGCCACCTCGAACCTGCCTGCCCTGGTATGTAACCGCAATTGTGGCCATGTGGTGCCCCCTCGATCCCCTTCGCCGCTACACGATTCCTGACACTGGCTTCAAACAGGTCCGGTTAGACAGGATATGTATCGGAGGCTGGGCAAGGTAGGTAGCAGAGTTGCCTTCAGCTCCTCGGCGGACGGGATGATGCTTTTCCAACTCTTATCCCGAAACTGTCAGTCCCATACCATCTCCTCAAGAGCGGGTACCACTTGAAGGACCGCCGTCAGCCATTTGCCGAACTCCCTCAAGACGGGTACTCCGCTACCAAGGTCCTGCGGAACAAGGACGTGTTGTAGGGGACCACCATCTTCAGGGTCCGGAGATTGGGGAAGAAGGATAGTGTATCACGCAACACTGAACCTTCGGTTAAGTATTGAAAGAAGACTCGCATTGCGAAGAATGTTATCGAGGTGGACCTGGTACTGCCGCCCATCTGCATAAAAGCTGCCTGAGAAATACCTTGGAAATTGGCTTTTGATTCAAGACAGGCTAGGGAACGAATTGGAGATCTGGATGAGAGCAAGACATTAGACAAGCGTCGGGTTAGTAGCAGACAACACACGAGTCCAAGGAGATGTAGCCGCCCGTTCCCACCCTTCGCGCGCTTGAGGTCTTCGAGGACGTTCTCGTTCTTGTGGAACTGCCGCTTCTTGATCATGGCGTCGATCCGGACGACGTACCTGCCCAGCGCCGATATTTAAGTGCCTGAAATAAGATATTCACTTTAGTTATTCGTCGGGAAAAGGCCTGGTATTCAGCGCTTCACACCTGACTTCCATCAGTCCGTCAGAGAGCCCGACAGCCGTTTCATACGCGGCGATGCGCCGTTGCGAATGCTCGGCACCCATCTGATCCATGTTCGTGGGCGTACCCGCCTCGATGGCGTTGCCCTCGAGCCTCGGATATTCATAGATTGAACACCATACGAGATGTGGGAATTAGGAGGGCTTAGCATTCCCGACTTGTGCGCAAATATGGAAATCTCAGTGGTGAAGTGACACAGGAAATGATGTTCGTTCAGACGAGCCGCGGACACTCGGGTAGGCTTTAGGTGACAGAGGAATGGTAGATGTACGCCGAGGACAGAAACATCTTAGAAGTAGAGCTTTTCCGCATTGCGCGCAAATATCGAAATCTCAACAGCGAAGTGACACAGGAAATGATGTCCGTTCAAATGACTCGCCAACAGTGTGGTACACTTTAGGCGACAGATCCCCAAGCCCATGAATGATTTTCCCTCAATCGGCAGTGCGTGAAAATTAATTGAAATGTTGCGCTGAACAAGGTTCGAACTCAAGGCAGTCAAAGATGTAGTAAACATAATTGTATTCAGCATTCTGTGTGACAATCGACAACTTCTACGCCACCTTGGAGGGCACAATCTGGCTATTCCTCCTAACAAGAGTTGCCGTAAACAATTATACCCGGGGAAGGAACATAGGCCGTAATGCCCAGGTCAGTGTATCTGTCGACCATGGCAGAGCTCCTCTCAGAAACTGAAGCTGAAGACAAGAGTTAGCCTGCTTCCTCGACTTTGCAAGGACGCGGAACTTGATCTCACTGGTGTAAAAGTGGTCAGTAGCACCGGCATGGTAAAGGCCGTACAGTGGGACACTGTAACAAGTCTGATTGGTGTAGACGAATCCGGGGGTCGCTTCCAAGACGTAGCCAGCTGCCTCCAAGGCATCTACTTCGGTTGTGCTCGTGCTGAACGTTTCGTCCGTCAGGTATCAGGATGAGAGAAAAAAACACGAACGTATAGGCGTGATCTGTGAGGGCACTATTGTAAAGGCGGAAGAGAGGACTTGACCCCGTGATTTGCGTGGGGAAAATGCCTGCAGCTACCCCCTCAAGGGCCCAGCCCTGGACCGCGGCGTTGACCGCCTCGGTCGCATTTGCCCTGGATGGGAGATCAGAAGGGAAAAAGATCATAAAGCAGAAAGAGTACGTGTAGAAATGATCAACCTCTTGGAAGTTGTCGCTGCGGAAAAGTGGGATGGTTGCAGGGCAGAGAGGGCACTGTGCCGTCTAGGTCGGGCGTGTCAGTCATACGGCGCTGTGACCTTTGATAAGAGTCACCTACCACCGAGGTGACAGCAGCAAGCAAGACAGCAAAGATAAACTGCATTGGATGAGGTTGGGATGGAAGAGATGGAACTGTCAGACAGATGAAGAGTAACGAGCGATTGCTGGACCTTTTATACTCGACCAAACATCAAATCCCGTCATCCAGGACGTCCCGAATTCTTCTTCATAATCTTCTCCGTCCTCAGCGCACATATTCTTCCAGTCCTCACCTAAAGCTTACCAGACTTTGTCTGAACGGGCGGCATTTCCTGTGTCACTTCACTGTCCTGCCGTGTAAGTGACGTCTGAAATGAAGCCCCAAGAATGGTCGAAACCTTGTGCGCCATACAGTAAGTGTCAGCCCGGCAGGGCCATTTCGCCTGAATGAAATGTTGAACGGCGCGCACTGTTATGGTTTGCCGGAAGGACGCGGATGGATTTTGAATCCATTGTCCAGATTTCCGCATTCGGACAATCAAATGATGGGACCGCCACATTTCATCTTACTTCTCACCACAACCATTGTCCGCTTGCTACTTACTCTCTGCCCTCCGCTCCCGCCTTCCTGCTCGCTGCTCCGCCTGCCCGCTCGCTGTTTCCGTCTTCCCACTAGCGTTCATTAATTTCTATATCTCTGGTGAACACAAATATTGCATAGGCCTGGCTCACCTTTGATGCCGACGAGGAATACCAGTGGTAAGTACTCCAGTGAAAACAATGGCCAGCCAGATCGAGCCGGCTATGATTTATAGAGCCGCTTCGAGCCTCGTAGAGCCAAATCGAACTGATGAACAGCCACTCGTTCGAGAGCGTGAAATTACGGTGCGAAATTTCGCCTTCAAGCTCTTGGCTCAACGCAGCTCGCTCTTTCCGTTGTGGCCGTGCCTGAAATAATTTAAAGTCGTACAATTCTGAATTCTGTCCCACGTTCGCCTCTTGCCTCTTACCACCACCATTCCCGTGTGCTGGTGTCCATTCTTCCTCGCCGCTGTCCTACTCTTCCCCCCATTCTTTTCCTTCCTGTCCAGCTCCAAGGTTCCGACCCAAGAATTCGTTATACAGGCTCTCTATGTCTTCGGCCCAAATACTTGATTGATAGTGCGCACGGTATTGGATTGTTATTCGCACATACAGCAGATGCAGCAGAAGATTAATCAATTTCTCAGACTCAATAATATATCAATAGCCATCGTTCTTCTCTGCGTTGGATGCCGCCCGCCCTGTCCGAACTGGCCACCGAGCAGAGTGTTTCGGCCTTTATTTGGTGCGCACATCGTCCTTTGGTGGAATTGGTTCCTTACTGCGAATTTCTTTGTAGCACACGACATCTCTCTGCTATTAGTATGTATATGTATTTCTACTCTAACTGGCTTCCTTCATTAATGTTGTCTCAGTCAGATGTTTGTAATGTCGGGCATCAAGTTACAGCGCTCAAGCTTCTTTGTTCATACTCGGGATTGACGAAACCTCACCTGCATGCACATTCACAAAGGGTGCACATTCACATCAAACAGTGCACATTCACCCTGAAAACAGCCTTGAGTGTGCAGTGTTTTGTTGTTTGAAACTTGTTTCGACGGTCCGACTCGTCCGAGCCAAATCAGAGTCAACACTCATCTTATTCTTGGATGTTCTAACAAAGGCAGGCAAGTAATGTGACTACCGTTGTTTTACTGAAGGCCACAAAACCAGTAGACAAAGTCAAGGAATATATTTATTTCATTGTAGATTACGCGCATTCCTCTTCCCCTTCTTCTTCTGCGGCTGATCCGGATCCGAGATAACTTTGTCTTGAGCGCCTCGTTTACATGTCGAGGGAGCTCTGGCGCGCTTTGAATTCTGCGGCGGAATATCAGCTTCATCAACCTCTTGCCGACGACGGCGCAATTTGGCGGCAATCGCACCCGGTTCGGAGGCAGCGGGTAGAGCCATGGCTGGTGGCGAATCAGGCGGCGGTACAGGAAGCACGGGCCATGGGTTGTCCGGCGAGCGCTCTGCTAACGGAGAGGGTGTGAATTCACAGCTGGGCATGAGTGGCGGGACATCGAAAAAGACCGCTGTGTCAAAGTTGCCGCTGGTGTGAATAAAAGGGGTTGAGAATTCACAGCCGGGTCCGAGTAGCAACAGCAAAAAAAATGCAGGAAGCCGTATGTATGCGCAGGGAGATCCCAAGTCACCGCTGGCAGTGGTGTGTGCTGTGCAGGAAGAACGCGCGACATGCCGCGGTGATGTCGGCGGTTGCCGTGAGATCTCCCACCACCCGGGCCGGGTTCGGCGTTCGGACGCGTTCGGAGAAATGTTGGATTCCCCCGAACCTGAACCTCCAGTTGGGGTTCAGATTCAATAGTTCGGTGAACCTGAACCCCGAACGTGGCGTTCAGTTCGGTTCGGTTCAGGTTCGAACCGATTTTCTGAACCGAACTTTTGCAACACTAGAGGGGAGTTGATGAGGGGTGGAGTGCATCTGCGGTCGGGGACCTCAGGAAGTTCGGTAATTGCTGAACCTTTAGGTTTGGCTATGTAAGAGAACATCGATTGGTCCCACTTTCACAATATCACCAAATAAGGATTACTCATGTATGATCTGTCATAACGGCTTCGGTTGCCGAGCCGCGGCTTATAGTAGTTCGAGAAAGTGGAGTATCGGATTCAGTGCATCCCTTCCAAAGCTTGTCAAGTATGTAGCGAAGACAAGGAGGCTTCATCGCACCCTGCAGGCGGGCCAGGGTTGTTGGAAAGACGATTGAAATGGTGGCGGTTCCCACACGGCGCGTGGTCATTTCCTGGTTGTAACCAAGGGCGGACCGTTCGGTTCACTCTTCATTTCTTGCCCATCCACGGGTGCTCCAAGAGCTCGTATTGTCGCCTATATCCGTGGCCATTCAGTCCGTTTTTACTGACCACCTAAAATCTTTCCCGAAAATGCTCTCTGAGTCTTCCATTCCTCTGGTAATGGCATCAGCGAATCAATCTGTAACCGCGTCCGCCATGCTCCAACACAGATGGGATCATTATCTCAAGCTTTTGGCGAAGCGATCTTCGGGTCCGGACCGCTGTTCCCCGGTCCGCTGCTGCCATGCCATTACTTATTCTTAGCTGTTGCGTTTCGACAACCCTAATACTATGCCTCCATTTCTTCTACTTACTGCCCTTCGCGTTCCCCAGGGTTCTTAAGTTCCATCATTTTTCTCCCGCTTTGCAAATATGTACATATTTGCAATTCACGCAGTTTGACACCGGTCCGCTCCCCGAAACAGGCACCTTCATCGTTATGGCGAAGTCGTTCGGCACCGCTTTTTGCACCTCGCTTCTCACCTCCATCTCCTGGTCTTGCAACATGCACCGCAGCGTCTCATTAGAAGAAATCGACGAACCCAGGGACGTCTGTGGAGCCCCGCCTCTCTTACATGGCAACCACCTGCTCGAGCTCGCCAACGACCCCGGCCTTGCTCATTCTGCTCCGGGTGCGTCTGGTCCATCAGCCTATCCGTAATGTGCTTCTAAAATTTTCTTGAACCACAGACACAACAACCTACACAGCGCCAACATCAGTGTCGTTTGGTAAGCGCCGTGCGACGGGCCTACAGTGTAACCTCCCACTGATGTCCTCCGTAGCGACCTTCTGTGGTCGACCGGTCCATACTGTATTCGACCAGAATGCCGAAAAATCCGTTGTTTCTCTTGCCTGGGTATTCGATTCGGGACTAAGCATTCGAAACTCGAAAACTTCAGGACCTCTGGCTCTTCCATGCAACTCTGGCGTAATCTCGATGGGTTTACTTGATGTTTCGGTCGCGGCCTCTCTGCCTTCGGACCTGGTACTTGGCCTGGACTGGCTCCGCTCTGTCCGGCAGATTGCTGCCACCTCAGAACTCGTTGTGTACTTGGGCTCGGGACTGCTTTATATTGCTGAATTCCCAGATTTGCCGCCTATTACGCCCCGGACTATTACACCTGTGCTCCAACATAGTGGTGGTGCGACCTCTTCTTTTTCGTATTTCTCGGAGCTCACCTGATCCAGTTTCTGCCCTCTCACCCACCGTCGCTGTTGCCGGTGCGGTCTCTACCCCTTCGGAAACTCCTTATACAGCAGCAGTCTCTAGAGGGGGGACATCTCGTACGCAAGATGTAACACCATGTGCGCGTGGCGTTCGCATTACAAATGATTCTGTTACCATGTCCACCGTTCACACTGGTCACACCGTTCAAACTAGTCACACTGTTCGCACTGTTCACACCGTTCACGAGTCCGATGTTCAAACGGATTCATTTGTCCTTCTCGGGGACCAGGAAAAAAAATATGTTCTGCGTTTCCTTGTGATAGACCGCCGAGTTTCATTCTCTGTATTGCAAAAAATGGCTCCCCGTCATCAGTCCGTGATATCTGGGAAGAAAAATGCGGAGGCTCTTCGTGCTCTTTTTTTGGATCATCAATGTACAAAAGCTTGCCTTGTGCTCGAATCTGAGGCTAGAGTGGCTGGGCTGAACTATTGCAATGCCCTTTCCGCAACCGAACTTCAGCAGTGCGTCCTGGTTCTTGGTGGTCAATCAGATGGTAGAAAGAGAAAAGGTATCTTCAACCTGGAGCATGCTTCCAATAAACGTCCCCGCACTTCCTTCGAAACATCGTTCCCTATACTCCTACCCCAGGATGAGAAAGACCAGATTGTCCGTGAGTTTCTGGAAAGCACCAATAACAGTTCGCTGAAGCGATACGAGTGTTCCTTTTGCGGAAAGCTCGAATTGGCGGCAGATGTAAGGATGAGACCCTTGAATGATCTAGACATTTCACTCCTTGATAGAGCTGCAATGCGACTTCGAGATGTCTGTCGGCAAGCGCAGATTGAACCATGGAACCCTTTGTCCGTCATAAATGATTCATATGTGCTTTGCCATCTTTGCAATTCATCCGTTGTTAATAAAGCTTTTCGTTCAATTCCTCTACGCAGCTATGCTAATGGTCTATGGATTGGAGAAGTTCCTGAGGAGCTGAAAAACCTGACTTTTCTGGAAGAACAATGCATTGCACGGGTTCGGGCGACAAAATGCATGTATAAACTTGCTTTAGGACCTTCCGGTCAATTTGCGGCCCGCGGAAATGTCTGTATTTTGCCTCAAGACTCGGCTTCTTTTCTCTGTGCAATGCCTCCTTCCCTGTCCCAATTGCGAGATGAAATCTGTGTTATTCTGGTCGGTTCACCTGACACAGACGTAACTCAGGACATGCTACTGAAATCGCCTTTACTTGTTCGCCGGGAGAAGATTAGAAAAGCTCTATTCTGGCTGATTGCCCATAACCCCCTGTACGGAGATCTTGATGAGCAGGCTATTATCGAAAACCTGGAAGAATATCCTGTGTATAACTGCCCCCTTGCCACACGGGATTTTCTCCAAACAAATTCCGCAAACAACCAAGGAGCGTCATATACGTCTTATTCAGATCAAGCCAATGCAGAGTTATTTGAAAGCTCCGCCACTTTCGAGCTAACATCAACAATGCTCGTGGATGCAGACAATATTGAAAGTACGTACAAGCAAAGAAAGCTTGCTGCACTCCAATTGTTGAAGAAACAAGATGCGGGTTTCGTCAAATTTCCCTCTGGAAATACGCCGTTGTCGACCTCAAGAAATCCCAAGGTGTTCGGGTGGTTGTGGCCCACGCTTTTCCCGTATGGCGTTGGAATGGCCGACAGTGATTTCGATCCACTTTCGCCTGACTTTGGATTTCGCAAACTTGACACTGCAACACATCCAACACTGCTTGACTATTGCCGATAAAAGATTCCAAATCCACAAGTCTTTCATATTTGTCATGAATAACATTCTCCAACGACGCCAGTCGTCCTTTAAGTGTCGCCTTGCTACCAATCGGTCGTGGTTTCCAGTTGTGCGGGAGCTCATGCTGAAAGTTGACTCACAGAATATGGAGAGCTATCGGGCTAAGTTGGAAAAAATTTCATTCGCAAAACCCGAAACTGAAGGGGAAAAGGCAGCTGCAAAGTTGATGAAATACCTCAGTTACGTGTCTGATCATATCCCTGGATCTGTGGGCGATGTGAACAATATGAAAGAACAACTTCACAGCAAGGTCATCTGCGAGGGCTTACCCCATTTCTTTGCAACCGTGAATCCTGCAGAGTCTCATAATCCTATTGCACAGGTTCTTGCTGGAAAAGATCTTGACCTTGATCAGATTTTTGTGTTGTTAGGTCCCGCAACCAAGGAATCCAGTACTCGTGCACGGACCTTGGCCGAAAACCCAGTCGCCGGCGCTCAGTTCTTCCACCTGATAGTGACCAAGTTTTTGGAGATAATACTGGGTACAGAACGAGTGTCGAAGATAGGTATTCTTGGAAAGGTTAAAGGGTGGTATGCAGTTGTTGAATCCCAAGTGCGCGGTTCACTCCATCTTCATATCCTGATTTGGATTGACGGGGCACCGGCTTCTCCTCTTGATATGAAAGAAAAGATGAATGCCGATCCAGAGTTCAAGCGGAAGCTCACTGAATGGTATGATGACATAATTTGCCAGAGCTTTCCAAAGAATACCGTTCCCTACGTTGCTGCTGAGGGCGAGGCCAAACAACGTCCCGTTCTGAGTCGGCCCCTGAATCCGGATGTTGAGAACTACAATCAGCGACGCAACCAACAACACCGTGAGTTGTGCGAAAATACAGGTTTAGTTCATGGACATAATGCAACCTGCTTCAAACATATTCCCCGCCGTATTCACTCGCTCATTGATGAAGATAATGATTGCAGGTTTCAACTCCCACGCCCGCTCGTATCTGAGACACACTTCGACGAAGACGGTGACCTGGTAATTCGATGTGAAAATGGGGACCTGAATGGCCACAATCCAACTGCTACACTCTGCCTTGGATGCAACACTGACCTAAAACAAACTGCCTCTGGTTCTGTTGCGATGGCGATGGTTGAGTATATGTGCAATTACACAGTGAAATTGCAGTTGGATACATCCATTGTATTCTCCGCATTATGTGCTTCAATTAAACTCTTGCAGGACTCTCCGCCGCGAGACATTGACGGCGCTGTTGATGAGGCCGAAATGAGCCGTTTGATGATGGTCAAAGCGACGAATAGACTTGTGGGTAAACGGGAACTCAGTGGGCAGCAAACAGCGAGCCAGTTGTTAGGTCGAAAAAATTGCTACATCTCCGATGAATATCGTGAGTACTGGTGGTCAGCGCTTTTAAGGAACGTTGCTCGCGAAATATTCACAGAAGAGTCGAAAGAGACAGCAAAAGATGGCCCTGAAGATGAAGATGAAAATGAAGTGACCGACGGCGCATGCCGTCTAGTCATTCCAGACGATGAGGACGACACACTAGTAACACTCTTTCCGGGAATGCTTGACCCTAATCTGGAGATCGAAAATGGCAGTGGCACGTGGGAGAAAAGGTACTCTGCGCTCTTTAACGATATCTTTTATCGACCATCTGAGCTTGCTAACTTGTGCATCTGGGATTTATTAAGGAATTATGTTAAGGAGAAAAAGCCCAAGTCCAAAACTCAGAGGAATGTGTACCTTAATTTCAAACCCGGACATCCTCAGCAGACGACTCACTGTTTTAAAAAGCTAGATAAACCAGTCGTACCTGTTTTGAAAGGGTACCGCATCCCACGAGAGGATATGAATGATTCAAAGTACGCAGCTGTTATTCTCACCTTGTTTCAACCATGGTCAGGACTCAAGTCGTCACCTGTGAAGTCTGTGGAAACGAGCTGGACCGATGCATTCAACATGTTGTGTGATTCGATGGGTCCGGAGCATGTTCGAGTGACCCGGAACATGCAGCTCTTATACCGAACGCGTGATGCCAAATTTGACTACGCAGCAAAGCGTGGTAAGGGAATTGCGGAAATGATGAGACAGGGAAAAAGTGCAGGAATTGAGGTTGAGGAGGAAGGCGAAGACACCTATGACCCAGTATGGGAAAATGCGATGCAGTCAGTGGTTGACCTCGAGGATTTGGATGACACAGTTCTCGCAAAGAATACCAGAGCAACGCGTGATGCGGACCTGATTGTCACCGAGGCGGGCCAGAGAGACTTTTATTCAGTAAAAATCTCCCTGAGTGCTGAATCAATGATCAAGTTTACAGGGAGAACATGTTTTGGCACCGAGGACGATGTGATAAATGCTAACATTGCCAGCAAAAATCTTTTATCGGAAAAGAGTCTACTTATTAAACAGCGTTTAAAGGCTGCAGAAGCCAGTGAAGAAAATTCTCACCGTTTGAGGGCACCTTACGACCAAATACCTCTTGCACTGTGTACCACGCTGAAGGATGAAGCCAAACGGGCTCAAGAATCATATGAATACTTTCGCGCAAAGGCGCGTGAGGCAGACTTACAGTCACAGAGTTCGTCATGGGAATCCTTATTTCCGTACCAGCAGCTCTGCTTTGTGCTCATAATTAAGCATACCTTGAATGACGAACAAACACGAGCATTTCTTCTGTTGGCGGATAAGATTGGTCGCGAGCTACACACTGGGAAGAAGGAGCGACCGATGACGTTGCTCTGTACTGGGCCGGGTGGCACTGGTAAATCAGTTATATTTCAAGCATGGAAAGAGTTCTACGAAATTACCGGACGGCCCGAGAAGTTACGTTTGACTGCTCCCACTGGTGTTGTTGCAAGTGATATTGGAGGCTGTACGATCCATTCAGAAGCGAGCCTGCGGGTTTCACCTGCTAAGATGAAGTCGATCCCGAGTTTACGCACCAAACTCGAAGAACGGATCTCACCCTTGGAGACGCTGGTTTTGGACGAAATATACTTCTTGGACCCTTCAGACGTGGCACGTATCTCAGAATACATATCGATGGCAAAAGGTGTGACGGACCAGCTGTGTGGAGGCCTTAATTGGGCAACATGCGGTGACCCATGTCAACTACCTCCACCGAACGGGAGCTCTTTGTTTGCCCGTGAGCTTGTTCAATGCTACCATAATGACAATCTAAATGACTTGCATGAGCGCATACGCCAAAATGTGAAGGGTATTCAAATATGGCACCAAATCGAGCACGTCGTCGTGTTAGACAAAATAATGCGACAAAAAGATGACCCACTGTTGGTTGAAATCCTCCAACGTCTTCAGAAAGGGCTCTGTACAGAGCAGGATAAAGAGGTTCTGGATACATATGTATTGTCAAGCGACCAATGTACGACGAGGACAAAAAGCCTTACGGACATTACAAGATGGATTGACAATACAGCAGAAGCATGTCCGTTGATTGTGTACACCAATATTGCTCGGGATCGACACAACCAGAACATGGCCGAGGCCTTCGCTACTGCGACAGGCCAAGGATACCATGTCTATCATTCGAAGGATACGAGGGGCCGAGGAAAGAAGAGGCACCAGCTCACTGGGCTGGCTGCCGAGGCGGCTTGGGCAATACCTGTGAAGGATGCCAATGACCTCGGAGGAAAGGTAAGTATTTCACTACTCTCATCATCTTCCGATTTTTGCGAGAACTTACTGGATAATCTAGGTCCCTTATATTCCGGGTATGCCCGTCTTCTGTACCGAAAACATCGCAACCGAGCTTGGGATTTCAAACGGTAGTCCTGGCACCCTCATATCAGTCATATTCGAGGAGATCGACGGTCGACGCTATGTGATCTCCGCGGAGGTCGACTTCAGAGCATATCAGAACAGCGATGCTCGCTCACCTCACCCAAATCGAGTAACGCTCAAACCTATCACGCACCAGATCCACTTTCGCCTCCCGAACTCGGAACGAGTTTACAATGCGACTCGTTCCCAGCTGCCACTCATTCCAGCGTTCGCATTCACCTCCCATAATGCCCAGGGTCGCTCGCTGGATGTCTGCTGCATAGATCTCGCTGCATGTCCGTCAATCCAAAGTGCATATGTCATGCTCTCAAGGATACGACGCCTTGAAGGTCTCTGCTTTCTTCGACCGTTCCGATTGGACCGGATCCGGAATCACATATCCGAGGAACTTCGAGCGGAATTGAAGCGCACCGAGCTGAAAGCCGAAAAAACCAGAGCCCATTCCCGAGAAAGACTGTCCTGGTTTTACACCTTGGTACCGGAGGGAAGAGTGCATTTGTTGACCGAGGGACACGTCGAGCTGGAAGCTTCAAGCTTGGATGTGATTATGACAAACAGCAAGTACGTCTTCTATTCGTTCTCGATCTGGATTCACATTGACTGTAAAATAGCCTATCAATTCTGAAAGCATGAGCTGGCTGGAATCGATACTAGAATTTCGAAGACCAGCTCAAAGCATTCCTCTGCCTCATCGCTTCCTGCACCTCCGGAGTCGCCGCCAACTAAGGATCGCCGACTGTGCTTTCCTTCCATCCAAGAACCCAATCCAACTCGTTAAAATATCCCCCACGTTCATCTATCGCTACCCTCCCGCCACCGAGTTCATATGAAATTCGACTCACTTGGTCGTGCCCGCACTTCTCCAGAACACTCCCAGCCAACTGCCAATCCCCATACGGGAAATTCGAATGCCATCGACGTTTGCATGTCTTTCAACGCGTGCTCCGGTTTGTCGTGCAAGACCATTACTCGCACGACACACCTCCGAATCCATCCGAATCCGATTCGTCCTTAGGGTCTCTCTGCACTGCTTCAAGCAGGGAATAAGCAGTGCGGTTTCCTTCCACGTTGCCGGCTGCGGGCAATAGTTGGAACAGCTGGTATCGACTTGGCAAAAATATGTTACTCCCCATGATAATACTCTGCACATGTTTTCAGTTAAAATATTTCCTGTTGGTACAATATGCGAGGATCCACTCTCGAGATTAGTCCATGGGTTCTCCAGGTTTGAAGGAGATACTGTGAAAGGTTCAGCACCCGCCTCGCAGAGGCATAATCCATGTCATAGTCACAGTGGACGGCATGAACAAGCAAGACAAAGTTGCGGGTGGTAATGGGAAGAGAACAAGCGGGAATAATTACCAATTAGGCTGAAACGAGGCCGGAGCTAAAAAAAAACCGATTGGGTTGGCTGAAACAATGGTGCCATATGGCGTCAAACTCTTGATAAAAGCATACCGGTTTCTTGGCTTTCCTTTTTGGGGAGGTGCACTCTTGATTGCGCTCCGTTTCCTGCCACATCCTCTATCTTTCGATCGACATCTGACTGTCGCGCTGTTTCGATCATTTCTGGGTCTCAGATGTTCATCGCCTCCGTCTCATGGGGGTTTGCTTCCTCTTCTAATTTTCCTTTCCACATTTCATTGAACTTTGGCAATTTCCTCTTCTTACTCCTACTCCCTCATTTCCTCGCACTCCTGCTCCCTCACAACATCGATCGTTGTTGACGGCCGATAATTTGAGTCGTTTAACAACTCCATTTCAAATTGACTTCGGACCATTCTGCCTAAATTTTTTGATTTATCTGGGGCCTCGAAATTATTCTTTGATCCTTCACTTTGACCCAAACTCAGTGGTTCGTAATCTTCTCTTCACTCGCTGCTTCACTTACTTCACTGCTTCTAACTCTTTATGAAATCATTGCGTTTTTTGCCTTCCTTTTCGGACAGTGCAAGCATTATTTCCGGTTGTCTGTTTCATGTTTTAATTATTGTTGTCATGTTGATCACCTTCATTGCAAGCCTCATCTGCTGCCCTTCTCTGAGTTCACCAAACTTTCAATCAAATCTAAGGATTAGTATATTGCCATCCCAATTGCAGCAACCTAGCTGAGAACTCAACTCATACACAGTTGCACAAACAACAAAGTTCCGCCAAGGTCGATTGACATTTGATTTTCTGTCAATCTCGATCTGCGCGATTGCCTTGTGACAAATTTGAAATCTGGAAGAACATGTAACACAGCGAAGGGCAGCCGAAAATCCGCTGATAGAAATTTTGATTCCATCCAGTTAATCCGAATGCCGAGGTGCGAAGATATCCTGGTCGGCACCCCTCGGCACTTGCTAATGATCAGCACCTCGGGTCAATAGTTTCTCGGCCTTCCACTGTAGCTCACTGAATTTTCCCATGCAGATAACTGATTTCACTGATGAACAATTCGGAAGGAAGGGGGGAGGCTGCCGACCCCTTGTAGCTTGATCAGGAAAGGGATTTTTCTACTTTGGGCCACTATTTTCGAAGAGGTGTGCTTCGGCTGATGTGTTGGGACCATTAGGTACACTATCCCGATTGGGAAACAATATATTGCCATTTTGGGACAGCATTTTGAAGAAGCAATGTTTTGAGTGATGAGGACGAAACAGCACGTGTGGTAGAGCCAGAATGGGGTTATGCCCATTTAAGGAAACTTTTGATTGCCATATTGGGACAAGATTTCCAAAAAGACTTTGCAGAGACCTGTAACCTAAAGGTTCCAGGAATTGAATGAGTATAATGTCCAGAATGATAGGCAGAAAGCACCTAGGTATGTGTTTACTGTAATATGAGGATCAGGGGCATTCTGGCGGTTATCAAAACTGCGTGTTCTAAAAAAAATGCCATACTTTTGCATGAGCTCTAGCTTCATAGGAACTGACCATGGGAAAACGGAATAAGCAGATTTAGGTCGGGAATTGTCCCCACTTCCAGATAAGGGTGGACTCAGAGGCATAAGAGAAATTAGTAGGGTACTTCTTGGGTACTTCTAACGGGTAGTAAATGAGAACCCGATCCGAGGACGGAGTACACTAGGATGATGATATAAACACATCCGCCTCATTCTTTTTTTCGGGTTCAACACAATTTGCACTCGCATGCAAAATTCATCGCAATCTGGCTCGAGAAAATTGTCGTAACCTGGGCACTGCTTCCCCATCGTTGAATCTCTTGATCTATTCCACATTTACTTGGGTTTTTTTTGATCTTTCTGCCCCAAATCACGGAGTCTCCCGGCCGAACCCCGAGAAGATCTGGAGCTAAGATTACCTCAAAGCCAGCCGAAGCCGGTGCGCAACAAGTTTGCAATTGAATGGCTTTGACTCACAAAAAATCTACACGCGACATTCCCAGTCTGAGGCATGGTAATCGTGAGGGTAATGGTTGCTTTTGGAGAAAAGATCAAGGCGAGCAACGAGAGCTGCAACGAGCAGGCTACGCAAGCCAGCAGCTCAGCAGCTGTGCCAAGGCTGTGCTTTCACGTGTCACAGTTTTCGCACGCCGTGACGTATGCCGTTTCTCTTCTCCAAACCCAATCCAAGCCTTTTCTACTCCAGGCCATGAGTATCTCCATCCCCGAAGCGGATCGTGCGCGCATCGCAGCTATAGACGCCCACAATCTAATCTCTCTTGAGTACTCCGACTGGGAGCTCGAGTCTCTTTCCGCTTTGCAAGGCGAGCAAGCAGCGCTGCATGAGCGACTCGCTTCCCACAAGTATCCTGTCTTGACGTTACCCAACGAAATCGTATCCAAATTCTTCACACATTTTCTCCCGATCTACCCCCTCTGTCCGCCTCTCACCGGGACGTTGTCGCCAACCAACTTGACACACATTTGTCGCCTATGGCGGGAAATAGCGGCGGCCACTCCCGAGCTCTGGAGGGCCATAGGCTTCTCCGACAAAGGCGTCTGTTCGGAACACAAAATATATCTATCGAATCTGTGGCTTAGCCGGTCCGGTGCCCTTCCTCTTTCCATCGATATCGACGAACATTGGGTGGACATAGCTGAAATACTCCCTGATTTCCTTCCACACTGCGCACGCTGGGAGTACTTGCAACTTCAGATCTTCTCTCCCCTGCCCCACCTCCCCCAGATGCCTCTTCTTTGCCGCATAGACGTAATGTTGGGGATGACCCCTTCCATCTTTACACTCGCCGACGCGCCTCTGCTGCGCACGGCCATTGTCAGTGCACGTAGGGGTGTTACTAAAGGCGTCATTTTGCCATGGGCGCAATTGACGTCGCTCACCTTGCGCTCCGTATCCGCGAGCAATTGCGGGCCTATTCTGCGGCAGGCAACGAACCTGCTCCATTGCAACCTGAGGCTCTTTACCCGGAGCGATAGACAGTACACGGGGCCCGACGTCGTTCTGTCGCACCTGGACTGCCTGACCATGGATACCACTGGGAGCAACCGACTCCCAGATGTCCTCAGCACCTTCGTTGTCCCTGCTCTCCGGAGCCTCACGATCGAAGAGCGACTCCTGAGCCCGGTCGAGCCCATCCGTTCGCTTACGGCGTTCATATTGAAATCAGGGTGCACGCTCCAGAAATTGCACATCACGGAAAAGATACTCGAGGACGCGGACGCATACCGCGAGGCATTTCCGTCGACGGAGTTCTCTTGTGAATTTGGTTATTTATCTTGAACGTCCATCTAACGGGATTTTATGTTTGGAATTTCAGCTGTATGTTCCATGGCACATCGCCTTTACCGCGGCTCATATCTTTAACTTGTCAGGGTTTCAATATTTTGAAAGCCGTTGGATGAATAATAAATTGTGTCCATGATTTCTACGATGCGTTTCATGTCGTGTCTCGTCTTGCCGCTATTCACATCTTGCACAATCGATGATCATGTTTTGATTCTGTTTTCCATAGTACTTGGTAATGGTCTATCGAGAACAGCTCACATGATCAATTATGCGATACCGCTTTCTCGACATATAGCTTGATCAGCGAGATGATCGGCGGTAAACTGGGGAATGCGCCGCTTCCAGCTTGGCCGAAGATCTTTGGGCAAGTTTAAATAATTTGGAATACATCTCGCAGGGGTGCTGAGAAGAATAGGTGACGGCTCCATTGGTGAAGCGATCACATTGAAAAGAACAAGAGAGATCGACTCGAACGACATCTTACAGCTCTCGACACGCCGCCGCCTTGGCGCCGCTCTATACGCCCACGTCTGGTGCACGCACCGGCTTTGCGGCTATCCACGATCTGCCGAGTCTGAGGCCACCTCGGTGTTGCCCCCCTTCGCAGTCTGCACTTTAACTTCTCCGTGCTCCCCGAGCTCACCTTCGAGTTCTACGCACGGCACTCGCGCACGGCGCGTTAACCAGTTCCGCATCAAGAGCGAGCGCGACCGTCGTCCCACCCCGCCGACGATGGAGGAAACTCCGAAAGGAAGCTTGAACTGACCGAGGCTTAAAACCTTTCTGTCAAATAAAAGAAACAAAATATCAGGGAATCGCACAAAATGAAGGGCAATAATGACTCACTAAAAGCTGCCAATCCTTTTCACCGGGACGTTAAAATAGGGCGCCCTAAGACTCTTACCTGACGGTAACGGGAATAAGGACCACGGGAACTATAAGAACGCAGGAGCAGAGGGCCACCCAAGACACCCTCCATTCTGGATAGGGAGAATTAACCAAGTAAAAGATGCCACAAATAATATATTGTCCATTGTCCAAAGTATGCCGGATATGTAAGTGAGTGGATATCACGGCGAGCGTATTGTCCAAGTACTAAAGGCGAGGCGAACAGACACGGGAGCATCGATCCCTCAGGAAGGAGGAGCCAAGAAGGCTTTCTCAACGAACTGGTTCTGGTTGGTATTGCCAAGGACAAAGGTCCAAACTTGAAGCTGGAAGGCCAGTCCATTAGCGGAATGAAAACAAAGCCAAAACCAAAACCAAAAAATCGCACCTGGTTACCCGGTGTGGTATTCCCGTCCGTGAGGTCAACAACCTGTCGCAGTATCAACGCCAGAATTCAAAGTATACGATAAATAAATAAACTCACGAAATTTGTATTAGCCATATTAACAATCTCAATAAACGAGTGGTCCCAAAACTGCACCGCATTGCCGTCGTCGCAGGGCGCCAGCACGAGCTTGGTGCCATCAGCGAGGGTGTTGCCCGCGGGGGTGATGCACAGATTCGACCCGCTCAGGATCATCTGCCCGTTGTTGTTCGGGTCTTGGAACAGCTGGTTGGTGAAGGAAGAGGTGCAGGGCGCGATCGTGATGGGGGCGTTGGCGGAGGCGGAGGCGGCGGTGATGCAGTTCGGGGGAGAGACGGGGCTGGGTGCGGGGAGCTCCATGGCAAACCTGCAAGGACGCAGACGTGAGCACACCGAACAGGAGCGACGGACATAGATGACGTACCAGACTGGAACTGTATATTCAATGGACTTGAACTTTTGGTTGATGTTGTTCGTGTCGCAATCCCAGATTTGCTTTGAGATCAATTAGTGCGTGCTCCCTTTTATATTGTTTCTTCTTGGGACTTACTACGACGTTGCCGTTTGACAGGTTTCCGTCGGTCACGTCGATGCACTAGAGTTTCCTTAGGTTGGTAATATCGTTAGAGAGAGAGCACGAACTTTGTTGTTGCTTCCGCCATTCCACTGGATATTGCCGCCAGACGTGAGGGTGAAAAACTGGGCTGTAGGGAGATGAGGGGGGCGCAGGAAAACATACACGGGCAGGACAAATGCTTACCGGTGTCCGTGGGTGAACATTGCCAGACTTGTAATTGAGTACCGTCTGCGTCGACCCCGTCGACCACGTCCAGACACTGAAAAAAATATTTCAAACCATGAGTTGGAGTGAAAAACGATCGTGGGGGAATGGGAAACGGAAAACTCACAAAGCCGTTGGTGGATATTTGGCCTCTCGCACCAGTGCCCCCTGAAATTGTCCACGAGTTGAGCGATGTAGCGTTGGCGCCGCAGGATTCAATAACGACACGGGCGCCATTTGACAGGCTGCTTGCGGTCAGGCACTTGGTAGCTGTTGGTTGAACATCAACGCTGCCTTCCATTCGCAGGGAACTGATTCCTGACCGAAACCCAGCACGCTCTCGAGCTTGATGGACTCGTTTGGGACGCTAAAGACGCGTAAGTATGCCGGACACGCAGTGGGCGCCGAAATCCCACATACATCTGCGCATTGACGGAGAGCGTCAGCAAAAGAGAGGCAGAGACGAAAGATGCGATGAACATTGTCCAAGGAGAGAGGAGACGCGGTGAAAATCGCTGACAGGTCGCCTGTCTATTTATCTGAATTCTCGTCTGTCCATCGCTAACATGCGAAACTGATGTGAGGTAAACGCGGGTCCGCTTGATTGCATAACGCCGCGAGTGGCGCGGAAGGAAAGAAAGTAGATCTATTGAGTCGGAGTAGTTTGAGGCTGGGTATTGCGGGCTTTTCAGGCCTTGTGCGACCTTGTATGACCTATATTTTCCCAGCCATTCTAACCCTCAAAACGGTAGCGGTCAAGGCGAGGGTTACTGCCGGCCGGCCGTTGTCCTCGATAGACGGTCGAGGGGTCGGATAAAATTGACGCAGGAAGACCTCGTCGTCTCTCATGCATATGACCGCGGCCATGGTGGTGAAGGACAAAATCATGATGGACGCGCGGCTGTCAAACCGCCTGATTGGGTGGTGGCAGTGTCATGCCTCGATCAATGCTTGTCCACGCCCGTCTCGCTCGCCGTCCATCTTGGCAATCTTGGCTTCTCACTTCACTCCTAATCTATTCCACCGGGGCCTCCTTTTGGCTCTTGGCTAGTATTATAAAGTCAAATCTTGGCTGGACTCACCCTCTGGGGAAGCGACCGAATGTGGTCTCCCACTAGGCAGAGCGCTTCTTCTAGCTTCAAGATAGCTTCTCAAGCGACCATAAAGTATTCAAACGCTGTTTTCACTTGAAATCTCAATGCAATTTGGGCGGCCAAGGCGTTTTTGGGGAAAATTCACTAGTGTGTGTGCACCTCCTTGCGCCGCGCGACACCGTACTCAATCCCTTCATTTGCAGAACCATCCGCGAATCCAAGGCTCTTCTTGTCCGCTTCCCGCTACGGCGCTGCGCTGCGCGAAGCCCAGAGGCTGCACAGACAGCGCCCACCCTACCGGCAGCCACCTCATCACCGGGCGCATCCGCACCCATCTGCACCCATCCGAACCCTCTACTAGGCTGCGTGTAGCATGTTCCGACGTCGCCGCCTCCGTCACCGCTTTGCTTTGCCATCACCATGATGCCCGACCGTTTCCCCCTCACTACGCTATCGTACCCAGCCCGTGCCGTTTCTCTCACATTCCGTAACACGAGCGAGTACTTGAACGTAGAGGCACACCTCCCTGCCTACCCCCTCTTCTTTGAGTGCGGCGTACCGCCCTTCATCGCTACGCTACGCTGCCTTCGCTCCCTGGACGTGTGTGAATCATGAATCACCAATTGTATTCCAACATCCACTGACAGGTGCTATGTCCAGTTAAGTACCGTTGTAGGTCGACAGTGGGCGATGGAATCTCCGCGCGACGTGTGCGGGCGGTGGTGCAGCCGCTGGCTTTTGTGATCTCCAAGGAGACCGCACCCAAGGAGTGGGCGTGCTGGGTATGCGCGCCTTAGATCGGTGATTCTTTTCTATCCCGTCTTTGATTTAAAGTTCTTCGTCTCCTTGCGCCATCCCATCTTTTTTCTCTGTATCTCACGATTTCTTCCCTCCACTGACGCTTCTGCAGACGCGCTCCCCACGAACAGCCACGCCCCAAAATCGAAAGGTCGCCACCGCGCATCCATTGCCTCGCGCTGCACACGCACGATGCAGGCGAGTCCGCTCCTCCCTAATGGCGCACCTGGCCACGATGAGCTCGAGGACGAATGCACCCAACGCGTCCTCATCATCATCGATATCGTTTTGCACCCCTCTGCCCAATGCCGCGACATAACCGCCCTCACCTTGTGCCGCACCTGGGCGGAAACACACCTCTTGTCCTCCGCGCTCCACCTCCGCCACACCCAACCGATCCTCCCGCCGACGTACGCCCTCCATGCCGCTGCGCCCGCCCCGCCATGCGCCCTCCTCGCCAAGTACCCGACGCCGAAGCGCTTTGTTCAGCCTCGCGGGGCTGCCGCTTGATTTGGCGCTGGATTTGTGCGGGACGGGAGGAAGGGGGGAGATGGGTGCGAAGTGGGTGTTGACCGAATGCGCAGGTGAGGGCGTATGTTTGCCCGGTGAATGAGAACTGGGACGGAGGGGCGAGAGTGAAACGGGACGAGCGAGGGGAGGGCGAAACGAGGACGCACTTTAGAATTTCGCCACGCGGGCGCTGAAGCAAGGGAGGAAATCGTTCTGCGATAGGAGTCACGACGCGAACGCCATACATTTTGTTGGCGAGGTTGCTCAGTGCGTCTCCCTTCCCTACATTTCTAGTGTTTCGATCTTTCCATCCATCTTTTCGCACTGGATCTGTATCCTTTACTCTTCGCTTCCTTTACTTCTTCGACTCTCTTTCGAGCACTTCTTTCTGGCTTCTCTTTTCGCATCTCTTTGTATCTGTCTACTTTCCCGAGCCAACACTCTTCTTGCCTTCCTCGAGTCCCGTTTCATCCGTTTTTGCTGACTTTTGTGCTTCATAGGTTTCCCTGACACCGATGCCGATGAAGCGCAACATCGGCGGCGCGAGCACAGAGGGTATGTGCGCGCCCCGTCTCTCCGCCACTGCATACATGGCTTTCAGCAATGCAGTACCCGGCGAATGAAAAGGATCGTACAATACTACTCGAGAGCGAGGAAGGCGAGAGAGAGGAGAGAAAGGAGTATCGGGAGGTAGCGTACGACCAGAAGGAGCGCGGGCGCGCGCCGTCCGCTCTGTGGAGCACGTCGTTCTCCCGCACGTCGACCCGGTTGATGGTGGTGGGCGGGACGCTGGTACAGACGATTTTCTCTGCCTTTTATATTTATCCCGGGTGGATTTCTTCGCACGCTCTCTTTCCAATGGTCTCGCCTCTTCCTCCCGCAATGCCCTCCCACCGTGCCATCCTGTCTTTTTTTCACTCCACTTCGACGATCTCGTCCACCGCCCTCGCCGACTTGCGTTTTCGGCCTCCTTATGACGTCACCCTCAACCGCCTCCCATTCTACAACTCGATATTTCTCGATCGCTGTTGGATGGCGCAACTCCGGGACCTCGGCTTGGTTACGATTCGTAGTGTGCTTCGTGCTGGCAGATTCTGCGGCTATATTGGATGCGATAACTGGGACATGTTCGGGCCGGACTCGATGTGTCTCACGGTCTGTGCCGTCTCCTTGTTTTCATCTGACCCGGGAATCGGCAAGCCTCGATGGAGAGCAATGGAAAGCCACAGTTGTGATCTCGAGGCACGAGTATATGCCACGGGTTCAAAGCCTCGAATCTCCGGAACGATCTCGTTCGGTGTGTGCGCGCCCAGCAGACGCCTGTTCATTTCCGAGTCGAGCTCATCCGAAACCTTTGAGTCGGGTGTGGCGAGAGCATTATGATACGCGGAATGCGAGACAGGATTCTAGTGACCTCACACCGTACCTGCTTTGGCACCTAGTGTGATGGCCTTCACATGGGTGGTGCGTCGGACGGCGCCATCTTTGAGCAAGACCACATTGGTTCGAGAGAATAACACCTATGACACCGGCAATCGTGGTATGCTTGCAAAGAATCCTGGGGGTTTTCAACAGCTTGGGTCCAAAGGTACGCAAGAATGCAATCAACTCTGTTTTTCGTTCGATCCGGGAAGGTTCCTGTACTTACTTGAACGTTAACCTTCTGAGGGACAAATTCATAAAGAGGGTGATCGAACCAGTTTTACTGTTCTTCGCAGCGAGTAGCGCATCCAGCGAGTCCGCCCTTGATGACTCGGCGAAGGCGCTGTGCTTTCAAATCAGAACTTTGGGGCTCGAGGCTTCCCTTGCAGGTGCCGGCACTTACGGTCTTGCGATCAGAGAAGTTAACTGTTGAAAAGACCTCGGGAAGTCATTTTCAAAGCGACTGCGAGAATGGAAATGGGGCGAGACAAAGGTTATCTTTCCGTTAGCAATGGTCCCGTCGGGACCCGAGCGAGCAGGCCCTTGGCGCGAACTTGAACTTGACCCTTTTTTACGATGTGTTTGGTGTCCATGTAAAAAGGGACAGAGCGTGCAACAGCTCGTCATGTATAGAATGCCCATGCATGGATCGGGAGAGCATGTGGAATTTACACAGGAAATAACGTATTCAATAATAGATATCCATCAAGAAGCCCAAGGGTTGAAAAAGGAGGTTCGCGACGCGACCATTAATTAGTGGGTGTGCGCCTTGTGGGCCTTGACACGAGCCGACGCGAGAATTGCCTGAACATCCGCATGCAGAGTCTCCGCGAAATTGCCGGGGCCGCCAAGTGCGCGCCTCGACGACGGTTGTGAGAGACCCGAGTTGGTGATGCCGATGGCGTACTGGTGTAGTGGTTTCTCGTTAGCTAACTGGGGCGGCGTGGCATGATAGCAAAAGGCTGCTCACATCCTGGAGACCCGTGGTAAGTGCCTCGTATACACAGTCCACCTTGTTGGTCGTCGCCCAAAAGATTTGGGGCTGCATACGGAATTAAGTGCGTGAGGATGGTGGATTCCACAAGACTAATACTCACGGCGAAGGCTTTGATGGTGGCACTGAAGTTGCCAGCGGTTGAGAGGTACGTTGAGACCGAATCGCAGTCGCTCTTGACCGCGCCCCAAATATCCGTAAACCCACCGAGTTGCTGGCTCATGGTCTGGGTTGCAAGGCTAATGCTGTGAAGAGTGGCATTGGCCGCGGCGATTTGGTCTAGCTGTTTTTGAAGTTGGGCTACCTGCGACTGGTCCGCGCTGAGCTGCGATTGCGCATCTGGAAATCGTTCAGCGGATGTAGACCGATATTAAACACATCCGAGCCAGCCTACCGGATCGCTGATGCTGGAGGACGCCGAATGCAGTTGCCTCCCCGGTGATAGCGGCCAGCCCGAACAACTACGGAATGGTCAGATTGCACGAGGAGAAAAAATAGGAGAAGCTAACAATGATGAAGGGAGCGAATTCGGGGAACAATGCAACTCCGCCCGCAGTTCCCAAGGCAGTCGCCCCGAGGGAAATCGAAAGCGCGGTTATCTTAACATTGTAGCTACAAATGTGTGAGCAAGTGCGGCTGTAACCATGAAACTGGACGTACACCGCGATTTGGGCCTGGAGCGTCTTGATTTGGCTGTTCAATTGATCAATGGTCTGCTGATCAGCGGATTTTAGTGCCAGCGCAAAGTTTTGGAACGTCGTTGTAAAGGCGCCGAGAGAGTTGGCCAGGTCTGTGAATGCTTGGGCAGTCGCTTGCGCCGCAGTTCCCAGATCACCCGCCATCTGCAAACCATCAGCCCTTGTGCCACTTCGGTAAGGCAATATACGTGCCTGCTTATACTCGCTGAGTACTTCCACAGAAACGGGGGTGGGAATCGGCCCTGTCATATTGGCAACAAAGGGCATTATCACGCTTGTAAATTCGGAGCAGTATGCGGCCGTGTTCGAGGCCGTGGTCCGCGAGGCCCACAATATATTGGTCCAATTCTGGCGGACGACGTTAGAGGCGTCCGGTGCTCGTCTTGGAATAACACACCTGTGAAATCGCCTTCCACGTTGGCGCAAATTGTTTGCCACCGTTGAGATTTTCCGAGTCGATCAACGTGAGCTTGTTGAGTATGTCCTGGAACGTCGCCTGTGTGCCCCACTGTTAGCAGATATTCGCGACATGAGTTCTAAGCGCACACTGATTGCAAGGGAATTCGCCGTGGCATTGGCTATATCGGCCTGAACCGTGGCTTGACCGATAGCGGTGGTAGTGGCCGCGCATTGTGCCTGGTAGGCTGTTGCGAGTTGTGCATTGGTGAGATTTTGTGGGATCGGGACTTGATCCTGGCGGGCGAGGAGGTCGACCAGGTCCCGACGTGCGGCGAACAGATGGCTGTTGAAATCACTGGCAGACACGGCGGTCAGCGCAGAGAGGACAAAGGGGAGGGTGGACAGTCTCATTGTGCGGGAAGAAGTAGCAGGTTGAGCTTGGTGAACCTCTGGATAGCTTCTGCTTTTAAGCACTCTGCGAGGCCTCGAACCCCGTGGAGTTTTGAACCAAAATCAACAGCTCCGAACATGAAGGAGTCGGAGTCGAGGTCCGCCGACCTTAAGCGAATCAGAAGCGCCAAGAGTCTCTGTATGTACCTGAGAGCAATATGGCGACATCGAGAACGTTTAACGTTACAAACATTGTCGCATCACACACGAAAATCGTACGGTGGCTTTTGAATACTCACAATGAAGCAAAATACTTCGTGCAATGAATTGGATAGGCAGATAAATTGGGCACGGCAATCACGGCTCGAGAACAGCAAACATGATGTCCCTGTCCACGACCAACCGGAGTACGAATTGGGTGGAAGTATCTCAACTTCGAAGCCTATAACGTATTCACATTTGCGATACATACAAGAGCGCGGCGGGCCGACACTTCGGCCTAATAGTTTCACTTGTCAATTGCCGTCCCGCTCACTAAAGCCGGGAAACCCACGACTTGACAGAGAAGATGATGGGGGGACATTGAGTGGAGCGGCGCAGTCTGCCGAATGTGCGCCGGCATTGAGCCGAACATCTTGAGGTCCACCTGTTGAGCGACGAAGATACCCCGAACAGCGTTCTTTTATGAAGCTAAGCTCAAGAGAACTCCAGTGAAAGTTCAGTCGGTGTGAAGAGGGGGACAGTGGTTTTGGCGAGCGGATCCAAGTTTGTACGCAGTGGAGCTGTCGGGGCTTGAAAAGCTTCAGACAGACGCACTGGTTACGTTCGGAGACGGAGCCTGTTGCCGGCTTGGCAATTGTTCATTTTGCCAAGCGTTCGCTTCCCGGGCAATCTTTGCACTGGAGCTAGTCTTCCGAACCATGTACGAAGAAAAGCAATTTGATTCACTGCATTCAGGGCCCGGGTAGACCCGGCCTGCCGCCGTTGGCCGCCATTTGGCGAGGTCCGTGATGCTCGGAGACAGAGTCTGCCGACACAAGTGTGCCGCGGTTGGGCGCCATCTGGCACGGTGAGGTCGGCAGGGTCTGCCGACCTCTTCGTCCAACTTCGACAGCACTCGCCGACCTCGGCTACCTTTCTTTCTACATATTATTGCTCTGGTATGGCCTTCATTTCAACGTGTGCCAACGTGTGCCCTGGCAACGGCAGATGTTTAAATAGAACCTGTTACCTAATGTCACAATGTGATTGCGCCGTCTACCCTGGGCTCTAGCGCTGTCAGACGGAATGCACTCGTGCTCTCCTTTGTCTTGCAACACACTGCGAGGTCGACGGATCCAATGCAGGATCCACTGCACTGCTATGGTACCCAAGATGCCGGCTCGGAACCTCTGAGAAACAATGCCAGCGAGAGTTGATAGGAGCAAACTAGGGAAAATATTGTGGCATTTGATGTCACACGACGTTCGGGTATTCACGGCAGGTTTTGTTTTCGATAACTGAGCAATAATTGAGTCACGAAAATGGATCTTGAATCAATTCTGGATGTAGGCCCAGGTTGACCAAGCTCCACAGACTCTGCCGACCTCCGGTCTGCCGCGCTCTGGCTACCCGTGGTAGACAGACGTCTGCCTACCAAGCCTCTGAATGCAGTGATTTCCCTCATCAGCAATGATCTCCTACAACGGTTTCAAGAAAGGCAGAGTAGATTGTGCAACAGAAGGCGTGTACTCTTCCAGTGCTCAGAAAAATTGCTCGAATTCACCCTTCCCATCAATATCACCTATCACAACCTTCTCTGTCGATGTCAACGGCGGAATCGCACAGTCGTGAGATCTCCCAGCGAAAACTCCAGGCAGCCGGATCGAGCCGGAATTGAGCAAGATCGAGCGAAGGCCGGCCACATCGAACCGGACCTATCTGGCTCGAAAAATGGCCGTTCACTTGTCGGAAATTTTTGATTTGTATCGTAAGGCCATGGAAGGCCTTGCAAGGCCGTAAGACGATCTGATGTTATGATGGCATTATGAGAGACACGAACGCTGATGAGATGTGGGCTATCTTATGAGATTAGAGCTGCTTACAAGATAAGCCTTTTCTTATCAGAGGTCGTGTTTATCATAAGGCCCGGCAATGTCAAAGGCGAATCACAAGGCATTGCAAAGGTGATCGGCGGTCATAATGAAATAAATCAATGAACTGATTGGCAAAAGCAAACCTTTTACCCGAAGGCACCGTCTAATCTTATCTTGATTATATACTTGTTACAACCTGTGTAACTTAATGCGCCTGCGCATTGAGAGAATCGAACCAGCGACCTCTTCGTTATAGAAGATTTTTATGGGTATACACGTTAACAACACAGCTAAAACTGCCATATACTTAGGTGGGCAGCCTGTCCCTTTTGTACTATTCCTTCTCGAGACTTGCTTCATTTCTGCTCGCCAATTTTAATCACAATTTCATCTCAGTTCTGGAATCTATTTGTGGCCAACTTCCTACGCAATTCAATTTACGACAATTCAACGACGGCTGCTACGACGGGGCTGAATCTGCTCTTCGTCGTCACTATGGATGGTATGAAGACCACCCCGTCCGCCACGTGCACGGCCTCTGGAACCCCGTTGACCTCGACTTCCACCACGTGCGCGGCCTACGGAACCACCCCGACTTCGACCTCCAACCACAGCAGGTACATCTGCAGGAGGAAGTGCATCCCCATCCCCATCCCCGTGCGCATCCGCATCATCGACGATGTTGGTGTTGTTTAAATTTGCTGGGACCGGTCCTGCGGACACATTAACCGGCAGCGGAATAGTGACTACGCCAAACTGTCGGTCGGGTTTCAAAGTTGCAATATGATTCATGCTTACCAGCATCTTCTCTTGCGGGCTCGTCGGAGTCAGAATCATCTGCATCTTCCTCGCCCAGCGACATCGCGTCCATGGCAGCTGCGAATTCCGCATCTGACTCGGCGCCACCATCGCTCGGCACTCCTTCAGCTTCAATGGCACCAGCAGCCGCAACCCCGGCAAACACAATTTTCGTCCAGAAACGCTTGATTTTACGGACACCAACGCTGTCTGCGTTTTTCATCAGGCGACATTTGTATGCACGAAAGTAAACTTGAAAAGGTATTTTAGAGATCTTCCCCTTTTCTTGAAAGTCCTCGTCAGCACCCGAAAGGAGAAAGAGCAACTAATAATTCTCATCATCAAATTGAGCAGAAGTCATGTGCGAACTTACCACGACCAGTGTGAACGCAATGCTCCCAAAAGTTAAACCTTTGTGGTCCAATTTCCACATATATCCCATGGTGTTAGGTGCCGGCTTCGCCTTCCCTCCGTCCTTCATACTGCTGGCCGCAAAAATCATACACCTCAAACTCTGCCAATGGTTTCCGCGGTAAGCTGGGAGAACCTGAGAATTCAGACAGAAGTAATTCAAACGCACCATGGGGCCGACCGGATTCATCATCAATGTTTTGACATCTTTCTTCAAGCCCCCGTAGAAGATCGGTGGATAAGACGAGGGTGGACGGGTCGTGTCTTGATCAGGATGGTACAGTAAGGCCTTGTAGTCCTTTGCAATGCCGTTCATCCCGAGAATGTTGTCCAAGTGAGTTTTTAATGTGTTGATCACAGTGGACCGCCCCGCGTTGAGGTGCCTCGTAAACTGGTGAACCCGTTTGATTTAGCTGCACCGAATTGATTGGAGACTCACATTGTCTTGAAACCGCGGGAAGCCTGACACAAGATCATGGTGTTTGTTGGGGACATGTTCGTATAGCATGTTCGTCAGGTATTGCAAGTATAGTTTCGGGTCTTTAAACATGGTGTCGACTTCGTCCGGCGTGGCATGGGGTACCTCTTCGGGACGCTCCGCAAACAACGCAGGGCTAATCCATGGTTCCTGCATGACCCCGAATTTTTTGCCCAAAGAAATGATAATATCCAGATAGTTGCCGGGATTTTCTTCAGCACGCTTGGATTTTTTGCCACCCGACTTTTGAAGCTCATCAATTAACTGGTCCTTGGCACGCAGCTCAACCTCAGCTTGAGCAAGGTTGAGCTGGGCATCTTTCAAAGCCTGTTCACTGGCGTCAGTATTGGAATATTATATGGGTGGGTTGAAATCTTTTGTCTATGCGTGCCAATCAATACTCACCTTCAGCAATTCGTCCCTGGTCGCATTCTGTGGAGGCATCTCAAATGTCCTGAGCACTTCATCTACCTCGGTATCCGCCATGAGAGCAGAAAGAGAAAGGCGTTTCTAGGAGATGTCGTACAAACTTTAAAATTGATCGAACTTGATGGAATAAAAGAAAATTGACATTGGGACAAGGTCGAAAAGTGAGTTCACAATTGGAATTGTATTAGGGACAGATGTAAACTACTGAGATTTTGGGAGGGATGTAGATATCAAGTTTACGTCCATTGAGCACTGTGCCGTCAATTATGTGGCACTGCGGCGGCGCTCCTGCGGTACATCAGCAACGAGCATGGTCAAGACGGGCTGGACTGCGGGGGATGTCGCCATCTGAGGTCCAGGATTGACGGAAGTTTGTCTGGGGCGCCTGGGGCTACAGAAGGCATCAGTAAGGCGGTCCATTGAGATATGAGCGGAATTGCTTTACACAGTACGCGCATGCAGACAGCGAAGCCTCTGGTGCTGTGTAGCAAGGGCTTCATGTTTTGTGGCCAGGGCCTCGTGGTCTTCGACGAGAGTGTCGTACTTGGTATACAGGTCGTTGTATTCGGCTGCCAATTCTTTGAAGTCCGAAGCCAGTTTCATAAAGTGGGCGTGCAGTTCGCCATGGTCCCGAGCAAGCGCGCTGTTAAGGCTTTTGAGTTCTTGGCATTGGCGCTCCAATTCGTTGGCCTGTTTACATTGACACGGTGAGCATATTATCAATAGTCGAGGCAAATTTAGGACGAGGTGTGGTATTCAATACTTACGCTGAGTGTTAAATGCGCAGTGTTGTTTGTTGAGTCAGACATGGTGGGCGAAAGGAAGGAGGCGTTATGAAATCGGGCCTTGAAATACGGACGGAATCTGAATCCTACCCTGTGAGAAATGATAGAGAAATTAGCCGACGAGTAATAAATCGAGCAGTAGCTGCTATAGATGGGGATACTTAACAATGGATGCAGTTACAGTCGAAGACTTGAAACGCGACGGAGATTCGGTGCAGTCGATCCTGGACATGAAAACATACTGCTCAATATGGCGTAGAGACGTGACATCTGAATCGCCGCAGTATAATCCGATGACAATACATGTGTTGGTACAGCAACTAATGTTGGCCTTCGTGCTGGTGCCATGGCTAGATAACACACCAACATCGTCGGTAGACACCGGTCGAGTTACTGTTGTACTCCCAATCGGCGCCGACTTTGCGCTTCAAGTGGAGCAGGAGGAACTTTGTCTGCGGACACCGAAGTGGCGGCAGAGAGCTGGGGTCGTAGGAATCGGGTCGAAGGCCGACGCTGTCTGGAACCGGCGCGAGGACGAGCGGGCTCGGGACCTTTGCGAAGAGACTTGACCACGCCTTCGCACAGAGCCTTGATACCGTCCACAGTTTGAGGACAGCTGACGGCGCCAGAGACCATGTCGCCACTGGTCATCTCCTCCACGTAGGCCTCCAACTTGCGGAAATTTTCGCGGACGACTTCGGAGTAGACAATGTCACCCCTCGTGGTAACCTCAGTGTGAGGAGCGGTGGGGAAAGTAACTGAAAGCAGCGTTAAATGGAATCAACGAAATAGCGCGACAATCAACTTACCATCTTGTAGACCTGCGGCTGCCCGAGAACCTCTCGCGTGTTGTGAATCAACTGCTGACCGGGTTGCTTGGCGAGCTCGTAGTTGTCGCCCTTGGTGGGATCGCAATGGTCGATGTTGTACTGCATGTATGCGAGAACCTCCGGGTCGGCACGATTCATGAGCGCGATACAGCGAGCAGTGATGTCGCGGTCCATGGTGGTGAGTCGACCGAAGATGATGTCGTAGTACATCAAGAGGGCGTCCTGACGCACCCAATTCCAAGACGAGTCGAAGTGACGAGCCTTCAAAGGATCGAAAATGGGTTGAATCCCTTCGATGTATACGTCGCTGTGTTCTTTTGCGATGGTGTCGAGTTTCGTCTGCAGTGCCAGGCTGTTGGTCGAGCCCTGTTTCTCCCGCGCGCGAGTCGCGGTTCAAGTAGCGCATGCAGAGTTCGACGTGTTGCGCCGCGAACTTCTGCTGATCGAACTGGAACTTGATCGCTGTTAATGACGGCACCTCCGCTGCCCGAGCTTCCGGATGCCAGAGAAATTCCGGAGCGCTGAGCATATATCGCCACGATGCCGTCGAGCCAGGATTTGGCCTCGGCTTCAGTAGCAAGACGCTTGGAGGGTTCCATGATGGGGGCAAGAAGGAGTACACCGTCTGCGCGCCCCGAACCAAGTTCCCAGGTCTTCGAAACCCTCGGCCGCTTGCTGTTCTGTCGCTCTGGTGTGGCATTCCGTGATGATTTCACCCAGCATTTCCTTGACCTTCTCGACCGTGAACGTCTCGGTCAGCTAACGGACCATTAGCGAGCATTCCGGGAAAATAGCAAGTCCGGTACCTTCGCGATATCAATCTTCTGAACCTTGAGATAATTGTCATTGTTTGAAGAGCGACCAGTTCTCCAGCACAGACAAATTGTTGACCCTGCATTGTAATCAGTCGAAAGATACAGCGGACCTGAAAATGCAGCTTACCTCGACGCTGTAGTTCACGGTTTCAAGGAGGGTGCCAGTTGAAGTCGTAATGCTGTGGACGACCTCGCGCAAAGCGGCATCCGTGAAAGTTTTAGAGACACGGCTGGGGTTGACGGCGCACATCGCGTAATTCGACCTATTCTCAGAGTCTCACTCTACGGCGCGCTGCATGGTGATACCGCGGTAGAAAACGATATCAACTAGCGCCGAGATCGCCAGAACGTCGGCGATGGACGCAAGCGCAGAATATTCTCCAAGAGTGTGTCCGGCGAAGGCAGAGGGCATTAGCGTTGGGCATAAGAAAAGCTCAAAAAACAAACCTGCCACCCCGTAACAATGGCAAAATCCATGGGTGCGTTGACTTGGTCGTTCCGGACCGTCTTGAACGACTCCCGTTGGTCCCCAACCACCGCACAGAACTGCTCGACCGCGCTCGCCTCGATGGTGACCTCGGGCCCATGGAACATCTCCCGGATGTCGATATCGGGGAGGACAGCGTCATCGCCGTACCACAGCTTCCGATAGAACACCTCGATGCGCGTGTTGCGCCCTGCCGCGATCTTGTGAATGGGAGCGAAGCCAAGCGAAGGCTTGTAATTGAATTGCAGGGTGAGGGGGACAGAAACGTCGCGGCGATCCTCGAACATCGTAACGTTGATCAACTTGGACGCGGGCGTGAACGTGATCTCGACGGCTTTGAACACGGGCTTGTGCTCGTCGTAGGAACGAGCGGCGCCGTACACAGTGACCAAGGACGGGGAGGTGCTCTCGTAAGTGACAACAACCTTCTGCCCGGGGCGAGGAGCAAGGAGACGGCCCATGGGGTCATCGATGTAGGATGTACCTTGGACGATCGTGGTGGAGATGGCTAAAGCTCGCAGCCAGCGAGAGTATCGAGCCAAGTAGACGTGTCCGGGAGAACTGCCCAGAACTCGTAGACGACCTCGCCGTTCACCTCTGAACGCTTGAGGTTGGGAGCAGCGGGGACCTTGCTCTCGTCGCCGGCATATCGAAAGTCGAGGAGACGCTTGATGAGCGCGGAGTTGATGTTTCCAAGGAGGGCTTTGACCGGTTCGTCCTTGACCTTGGGTGGCTTGACAGCCATGGGGCCTTGGAGGATGCACACACGTTGGGGATCCTGGTCGAAGAATCCTACAAAATGCAAAAGATCAGCAGAAGAAAAAGGGCGTAAACAGTGAAACCAACCTTCTTGAACCGAACCTCGAAAGAGGCATCCAATACAGGAATGAACGGCACCGGCTTCTGCCCAGGACGCTGCGAGATGGCGAGGAAGAACGCCGAGTCCTGAGCTGCCGGGTGGCGGTACGCCTTGAGGAACGACTCGATAAACGGAAGAGAGTCGTCCAACAAGGTGTAGGGCTGCAGTAGGGACAGCTTGTCGCCACCTCCATTGACGCCAGCGAACCGCTTCTCGACCCTACGCAGCCAATCGCCCGTTGAGTTCCTCAATGAGACATCCACCCAGTGCTTCTCGCCTTCTTCCATCCGAACCACGGCTTGCTGAAGTCCTTGTTCAGCTTCCCGATGACCTCGTCCCGGCGCTCGACCAGCCAAGCCACGCGTCTCTCCTTCGGGAGCTTGAACACCGTGTCGTCAAACTCCTTCCACAGCTTGACGCCGTGCGTGGCGACCTTGTGGATCGTCTCGCCGAGCTCCAATTTCACCGTCAGAATACCGCCCGTCGGCTTCACGTATGTCCCTTCTCACTCCGCGTCCTCCACACCAGCTGCAGCGACGATAAGGTCCTTGAAGGAGCTGGTATTTGTCGTAGTCGTAGTCGCGCACGCCGTCGAATCGAAAAGCACGCCGGCAGAGAGTGAGAAGGGCGACGCTGTCACATGATCTGATCAAATTTCCTCGCTACTTGAACGAAGTACTACTTCGCTCAAGTTGAACGTGCGTATACAACATGGATGCTCGGACACGTCCCTGCCAATATTGTGGTAAACCGATACGCTGCAGAGGTCATGTGAATCACGAAAAATCCTGTAAGAAGATACACGACGACGCAGCTAAAACAAAAGCTTTCAATGAACGGATACGGCAACGAGAAAGTAAGATACTTTGTCTTTTTCAACACTCTTCTATACAACTGTGATTTATGTAGAAGAAGCAGCGCTCCGGGAAGCTGAAGCTTTGGCTCAAAGGGCAGGTAAATTGTTACCATGTTTCCGTTTGAACCTTATTTGAAGTTGGTTTTGTCTTTGTAGGCTCACCTGTTTCAGAGCTAGCTGCCCAAGGCCTTGACCCTCGGTTCACAGTCGATATTCATGGTGATCATGGTGCGGCGTCATTCATTGTATGTTTAAGTTTAGGTTTCTGACACAGCACACAATATACATAGAACCTCAGCCGGACGCAGAGCCCGACGCAGAACCACTGGCGAACACTGCAGCAGCTTCAAAATTGGATGACATTCGATATGAATATCATCCTCACAGTGGCCTTCCTCCGGAAATTTATAGCCTCGAGGAGCACTTACGACTGGAGGCATCTCGCCGCCCACTTCCTTCAACGGATCCGAAACCCTGGCTTCCATTTCACAGTCGACTAGATTTTGAGGTCTCCGAATTCGCCCAAGAAAACATGCTGAATCGCAAGGCTACAAACAATCTTATTGCTTTAATACGTCGGTGCGCAGCCAACCTTGAAGACTTGACCCTCGAAAATTACGATGATATGAATAAACAATGGGAGGCTGCTTCTAAGAAATGCACCAATGTAAATTCAAGCACCAGCCTGTTTATCCGTCTGCTAACGCGCGTCTAGTTTGAAAAGTACGAGGTCGAGGTTCCGTACAAAAGCATTCCGCAGTCCTTTGAGATGTACGCGCGCCCGCTGTGGGATTGGACCCTGGATCTCATACAGGACCCTCGACTGGCCCCTTGCTTTGTTTGGGACGCTGTGAAGTTATACCGACACAATGGCACGTCTTTTGTCCATTTCTGGCACGAACCATGGACAGCGAAGGCATTTTGGCAGCTACAGGTATGTTGGTAATTTGTAAATCATTCTTGATAAACCCTTACCCTCATTAGTCCATGATACCCAACAGCATTGACGCAAAACTTTGTACTTACATCATTTATGCCGACAAGTCAAAATTGTCGTCTTTTGGCACCCAGAAAGCGTACCCCATCATCGCTAGATTGGGCAACATGGTCGTCGGGATCCGAAATGGTAATGAATGGGGCGGTGGTCAGATTGTCGGGGAGCTTCCTATTGTATACCTCCACCTTTACCTTTTATTTCATTGACCAAACATCCACTCGTAGGTCACAGATGATACCGCTGAGAGCGGTAAACCTGGTTACGTCAACTTCAAGCAGGCTGTATGGCATGAGGCCTTCTTCAAGTTGCTGGAATCTATTGCCGCCCATTCCAAAACAGGCATATGGACAAAATGCGGAGATGGTATAGAAAGACAATTATTTCCTCTTGTCCTAATTCTCGTAGCTGACTACGAAGAAGCGTAAGTTCTTCACTCGATTACCTTCTATTGATTTCTGATAGCCAATAGCTCCGTAATGACACTTATCCGTGGGCTTGGAGGAAATCATCCATGCCCGGTTTGTTTGATTAGAAAAGATGAACAATCTGATCTCACAGTCATCGCGGAATTGAGGACTGCACAGAACTCCAAGGAGGCTGTTGAAAAAGCGAAAACCTTGAGCGTTGGAGCAGGGGAAGATCTATTGAAAGATTTAGGATTGCGCAAAATTGACGTAAGTATTTTTTCCCGCAATTGTTCCTTGTTCTCATCGGCAATCTAGAACGCATTCTGGAAGGTTGCATATTCGGACCCACACCAAGCAATATCGTTCGATCGGCTTCATTCACACCACAGCGGCCTTTGGGGCGACCATCTGTTTGCTCAAATCAAGCTCCACTTAACAATTCTCGGCCCACGGCATTCTGCGAAACTTGACCAACAGTGAGATTAACACCTAGAGTACATTCTTTCGTCAATTGACATGCATGCATAGATTCAATAATCTTCCTCGTTGGCGCAATCTCAGCCACTTCCAAACAGTCACAAACTTATCCTTCAACGACGGTTCGAAGCACGAAGATATCGCAAAAATGATAATTTTTGCGGCCCAAAACATCTTTACAAACGAATTGGGCCTGATGCTTTTGGCTTGTGTTCGAAGCTATATAGAACTCGACATCTATGCTGGCTTGGAGCTTCAAACCGAAGATACAGTTGCTGCAGGACGCCAAAAACTTCGAAAATTTGACCGGCTACTGAAGGTAAGCACCCCTTTATAACTTTCAAGCAGATGTAGCTGCTCGCTCACAAGGGGCATTTTAGGAATACCGAGAAGCCTGCGTGGGTACAGAGTTTGAAGACAAAAATTGGAACTTCCCCAAGGCACATCTACACCAGCATCTGTTTGATGATATCGAGCGGAAGGGCGCCACCAGAAACTTCACTACCAAAATTGATGAATCCATGCACGGACCAGTCCGGGCTGCTTACCTACGGCAAACCAATTTTAAGAATGTTCAACCACAGGTTCGTCAACTCCATCTTGTGTCATCAATGCGGCATTGAAGCTTGATTTAGATACTTCGGTCCCTCCACCGACGCATGGTCGGCAAGTACATCCGAGACCAACTTCAAGATCTGGATGTATTCCTGGACGATGATCCTGATCACGTTCCACCCCCCGACCTTGAGGTGCTGGGAAATGTTGTTATCGGGGCGAAGAAAAAATCAATCTCGTTCTTGGATTTGGAGGATATGATAAAAAAGGACACAGCGTTCACAAGGTTCCGACTCGTATTCGCAGACTTTGTAAATGTGTTTCTACAGGCACATGGATATGCCCTTCCGAGAGGAAAGCGGGTGGCGTTCATACCCGAACAAGAGGTGAGTATTGTTACAACACCTATCCTGCCGACAAATTTTCATTTCATGTCAGATCACGCCCTACCAATTTTTGAAAGTTTTCTTCAAATCTCTCGACAATTGGCTGGATGAGGCGGATTACCTTCGGTGCAGCCCATCTTTTCACAACCGGGAGCGATACGACGCAGCCCTGGTGAAGACGACGAGCGGGAACATTTTTGTTCGCCTCATCTACGTTTTCACGTGCAAGATCGGGGAACAAACCCACCCGTTCGCATTGGTGCAGGCTCTGGACGTCGGCATCGGTCAACGTACTGCCAAAGACAAAGCTTTAGGGTTGCATCGTGTCCGCCAGCGAGAGAGGAAGAAATCTGAAATCATTTCTGTCCATTCAATCATTCGCGGCGCCCTACTTGCTCCAGATTTCAGCAAAAAAGGGGATTATCTCGTCGTTGATGTTATGGACGCAGATATGTACTTCAGACTCTTGACGATGTATCCTGATCACGCGATGGAATAGTGACTTGCTCGATATGCATGTGGAATGTTGAAAGCAAATTCATTGAAAGCTACTAGTGGTTCCCTTTGTTGTAGTGTGGGCAAACGAGATACCGTTGACATGAAAGCCGGGGTAGCATCGTCTCTGCACGAACGCACTGTGCATTATTGATGGACCAGTGGAATGTGAGGGAAGTGAAAGACGAGTGGATTGAAGGACGGAATTGTAATGCGAGGAACGAACTGTGAGCCCTCCGCATCGTCGTGGGCTGCTTGGTGCTTGGCCGTGGCAGGGAGAGGAGGCGGCGTCGCGTGCTCTGCGTGCGTGGGGGCTGCGATGAGTGGCGTTGCGACGGTGCACAAATTTTCGGCGTGGATGAAACGCTGGTCGTTGTACGCATTAGTCGAAATGATTGAAATGGAATGAGATGAACGCACCATATCGTGCCTCTTTGCATTGTCGCGTTGTCGAGGTACATAACCGTCTAGACGGCAGGGCCGGGCAGAGTTTTGTGGCGAGGTGGATGACGTGGCGTGCCGCCCGCTGCTTGGCCGTGGAGGCAGACAGCGGCGTCGACAGCAGGCGGCGGGATCGACGTTGGTGTTGCAGCGCGTGATGCCTGCTGTGTTGTTGTGGTGAGAATGCGGCGCCGGTAGACGAGTGTACGCAAGAGGCAGTGCCAGGTGAACGGATTCCGTTCAGTTTTGACGCGATGGGTCACAAAAGGATGATTTTTCGCGTGACGCGTTTGTGGTAGGTGGCGCCGCGCCCTCTTTGCAGATGTAGGAGGCCGCGCGTAGACGTCGGGATTTGACGCGTCGGGTGGGCGTGGGGGTCAGTTTGTTGTCGTGCTACAGCGTCGACGTTGATACGGCGTGTATGCAGTTGTCGGTATTGCACCGTGACTGGAATGTATGTGGCCTGGTCGCCTGCGTACGTGCGGGCGCGCCGTGGTATTGGCGGCACTCACGGTGTGCTGGTTCTTGGGCTGGCTGCGAGCGCTTCTTGAGTTTGCGCGGCGGGCTGCCTGAGTCCGTCAGTGGGCGCGGGTATTTAGCCCACTTTGACCGCTGATTCGTGAGCGTTGCAATTTTTTGTGTGGGTTTCCCTGCTGGCAAAGGAAATAAATACAAAAAAGAAGGACGTACACGTATCTGTATCTACCAAGGGAACTCCTTCGCGCCTCAGAAGGCTAATTCCATTCAAAATCTTGTCTCGAAGCGACGCCTAGTGATAGAAAAAGGCGTAAGGAGAGCGCGACTCGGTGCTATGGCTTTGGAGGCTTAAGCGAGGCACCTCAGCGAGGTCTTGCAAAAAGAGAGCGAGAACGACAACGCCTCGCGAGACAGATTGTTTGCTTATAATTGTCTTACAAGCCTCTTACAACGTAAAGCTCTTGTAAGACGATTTTCAAATTTCCGACACTCGATCTGGCTCGATAGTGTGGTTGCGACATGTTGAGCTGAATCAAGCCATTCATAGAGCTGGGCCCAGCCACATTGAGCCAATAGAAGTCGAATGAATATATATTCAATAGTATTGTAGTACTACAGACCCCAAATCTACTGCTCCGCCCCGCTCACCGTCGCTGTCCGCTTCGCTTAGGAGCCGGGGGTCGCCGTAGGAGAGTCCGTCGACCTGTTGTTGCTGTAATTATAGATGGGATCACTGGACTATGCAGTTGTAGAGCGTCGGTGTATTGAGCAGTCAGCAATTGGCGCAGGGTGTGCGGGCGAGAGTATTGCAGGCGGATGTCACCTGGGTCGGGGACGATGGATGGTGCGTCGGGCATGCAGCGGCGGTGAGGTCCGGATGGCGAGTCAGGCGCATAACGCCACGGGTGTCGAAGAGGTGCGCGCAGCACGAGCGGAACGCCACGGCGTATTCACAATCGTCACTGGGCGGAGGTGGATGGGGAAGTAAGAGAGGTGCGCACCTCCGCTGAAGTGAAGAAGTGAGCAGAAGTCACAAAGGGGAGCTAGTAGTCACGCACCTGACTTGAGCTGCGCGCAAGAGGGTCCCTGCCGATAGCGAGAGTGCGGGTCTCAGAGAAATGTGAAACTGGCGAAGTGTCAATATTACAGCGCCGGAAGACAAACACCATTAGAATTATCAAACGAGAAAAAGGAATGGCACGCACCAAGTGCATGGCGTGAGCGTCCTCAATTGAGGGCCGCGACAGCTCATCAATTCAGTGAGACAGCATTAAGAGGTGGAAACACGTACATAAAAGAGGACTGCTGTGCGTCGCTGCGCCGAATATGGATAAGAGACTAAAATATAACAAGAAATTGAAAGCGCACCACCAACAAAGAATATCAGAATGATTTGTTCGACGGCCAGTCTGAAAGATAACATCAATGAACAAAGGAGCTCAGGGCAGAAAATAGAGGGGAGATGCCCGTGTGCTACAAAGAACTTGGCGGTCAGAAAACATTTCCACTTCAAAAAAGGAATATGCAACCACTTTACTCGCGATAGACCTAGCTTCCCCTACAGGATCGGTATCTCCGGCTGAGCTTCTCAGACAATTGTGCCCATGGTCTGTTTGACGTGCAGCGAAAGATTTGTCTTGCGGATTTCATACCCGACAGCCTGCTCCCTCGTTGCCTACTCTGTCCTAAGTCGACACAGAGGGAAAAAACCTTAAAGAAATTGGAATGAGGACAGCGGGGGAGGCGAGGATAAGGCAGGGAAGAGCTTGGGCGGATGGACATGGTGGTAGCAAGAGGCAAGAGGCGAGCGTGAGACAAATTTTAAAATCGTACGACTTTGACTATTGCCGCGGTGACTCGGACAAGGTCGAGCCCCGTCAAGCCAAGAACTTTTGAGGCAAATTTTCCGCGGTCATTTCAGCCCCTCACGTGAGTGTCCGTTCCTTGGTTCAATTGGGCTCAACGAGGCTCAATGTGGCTTGTTCAACCATAACCGGCTCGATCTGGCTACCTGGAGTTTTTGCTGGGCGCGTGAGAGCCGGAGCCGACGAGTCCGATGAGCCGGGAGGCTTCAATCGGTCTAAACATGTTTTAAACATGGTTTTAGCTTAGTTTAAAATCTACTATGAAAAGATTTTTAAGCCCTTGGTCGGGACCCCCTACCCCCTATCCGAAGTTCGAATCCCGATAGCCCCTTGACCTTCTCTGTCAGCTGTTACCACAGGCCGCTTCGCGGCTTGCACTACTACAGGAAGCAAAGACCAAGCGGAAAAATTCAATGCAGAAGCACGGTAAATACAAGGGGTTAAGATGGACGGAATGTACCTGTTGCCTGAGTAAAAGGGGCACCTCGAATGAGCCCTAGCGAGATGGAGGATCAAGAACGTAAGTCGCTCTCAGAGTCATAATCGGACGTGGGGTGTGTGTACATATTGCTTTTCGGCAGTGGACTAGGTCCGATCCCGAATGACCGGACCGGCAAGTCGTTAGGGCGGCGCTAGGGACGTTTAACTGACGCCCAATATGAAATTCCGGCAATTGTCTGGCAGGGCCATCAACCATTCCGGCTGCATGCCATTAGTTCCTTTAATTCGCGCCTGAATCTGAGCCAGCTCAGTTTTGTACACAACCCTTTAAAACTGGGCCTATCGGCTGTGTCTTCCAGTAGTTTACCCATGGCCGCTCAACTCGCGAGCAATCCGACCACTTCGGCGATAGGCCACAGTGACATTCAGCCCTATTTCCATGCGTTCACGTCGAATTCCCTCGCAATCACGGTCTGTTCGACATTATGGTACAGATGGTTCTGTACTTACCTCTTGTGTTTAGAAAATGTTCCAGGACATCTTCGACGAACTCACTCACTACAGCACGCAGGGTGACCCGTTTGCGCCAAAATGGCAACCTATCTTGCAGGTGCGTTTTACAGGGACCATCTGAAAAGCATTATATCAATCCGCACAGAACTTGACCAATGTATTGGCGGCCTCACGCAACACGGCCTCGGACATCGCAGCATACTGCACCAAAGTTACCACCGCGACATTGCCAGTTTCTGCCGATCTCACTACGATTCCCAACACCCTTTCAGTGGACGTTCTTACCGAATATATCACTGTATGATACCCCTTCTGCTTAAAGCTGCCACTCAACTGATGATCGGTAGATGGCGGATTCTTTGGGTGTTAGGGCTCAGGCCACATCTGACGCATTCACGGAACTGAGCAACTCAGTCAACGCTTTCATGTCAATGTTCAATAAACCACAGAGCAGGACGATATCCGTGAATTCCACGTATGTCGGTTCAAAGAATAACCTACAGGCTTTTGGCGCAATCCGAGCTTTGGACGCTAAGCGCCAAGCCAACATGACCGCATGCCAGCACGCGGTGGCTCCGGTTTCTGGGGTGAACTCCAATTCGCAGAGTATGGCCTTCTCGGCCATTTGGAACGCTGTGAAGAGCGACCTCACATCCCTTTCAAGCTTTCTCAAAATGACGAATGAACCCTTCGCTCGCAAATACGTAAGTAATCTTGATTCAACAAAGTTTTTCAAGCCCTGAGTTCCGTGCGATACAGCCCCAGATCTTTTGGCAGACTTTGAACAATGTTAACGGTTCCTGTACGGCAATAGCCGAGGGGGTTAAGCTTCTCCACTCGTAGTACATACAATCTTCCATAGTCATAGATTTGGTATCTTTATAATACACAAGCGCGGTGGTCTAATAGTTCAAACTGCGAGTTCCTGTTCCACTAAAGTCGCGATTTGACAGAGGAGGTGATGTCAGTGATTGGGGACTTTGTGTTGAGGGGCGCAGTCTGCCGAATGCGCGCCAGCATTGAGCCGAATGTCTTCAGACCCACCTGTTGGTAGACAAAGATACCCCGAACAACGATCTTTCATGATGCTGAGCTCAAGAGAGCTTCAGTGGCAAAGTTAAGTTGGTGGGAAGAGATGGACAGTAATTTTGGCAAGCAGATCCGAATTCCGACGTCACGGAGTTATTAACCGTTCTTTAAGCAAATGGCTCCTTGGCTGTGCTATTTCCCCATATATTCCTGCTCTTTCCCTCCTCTGCACATCCTCTCTATTTAACTCCTTTCACACGGCCTTTTGCTATGTGGTGTGGCAACGAAAGAAAAGGCCACCTGTCATTTGCGCTATGACCTAGCCTGGCTGTATCTGGGGATATACCTCCGCTTTCATATTCGTTGCATATTCGACATTTTACTTTTCGGTTTCGAGTTGTGGCAGGGGATTACAGTCGATCCAAGGATTCGAGACTTGGTGTAGTAGACGAGAATCGGAACCGCAGGCTTCTTCAAACAGCTTATTCAAGGCCCCAGAGGAGTACAGTACAGGGTCCATATCGACCGAAAACAACAAAATGATAAAGAGAGACCTGTTGAAGGTTGTTGACCAACAAAGCACACTGGCTACTGCCTAAAACTGGTGTGTGCCCCGACAAATTTTGGTCTCGGTCACGGGTCACAGTGCCCAGTGCGGAATGCAAAATCCGTGACATCTGAGCCAAATCTCTCTTGAAGGTGTAAAAAAAGCAGAATTTTCGAAAATTTCCGTCTTGTGTGCTGAAATTTTGGAGGTGTCACGCCAAATTTCACGCCAAAGGGGGTGGCGTCCTGCCATCATTTCTCAGTTAAAATCAAGGCTCCAGATATCACCACATACAGACTTCTTGAAAGTTTTGAAGAAACAGATCTCAAGAATATGGTATTCAGACCATGCCTTATCTTTGTAATGTTTTAAACCAAGCCAATTTGAGCTCAGAGTGGAGGAAAAGGAAAATATTTCAAACTCCGTGCCCAGGCCTTTCCCATAGCCTGAGTTGTACCAGTCTGCCTATGGCAAAGTGCTTGTCACAATTTTGCTTTTTGTAGACAGACTGGTTACAAGTCTAAATAGCTCCTCTGACCCCGACTTTTACCGACCACCAAGACCTAACCTCTCCAACGCGACTTTATGCACTCTTATCGTGTCAAAGAACCTTCAAAACTGAGTCAGCAGTGTTCATGTGCGCCTGCACGTAGGCGGAACGCGTACAGGTTGCCAAATCGGATTAATTGACAGTATAACTTGTTGTAGGCCAATGTAACTTAAGAGGTGTTTCGGAAAATGAGCTCTCGGGTGTTTGACCTCTTCAGATATCTCTTTGCCACAATAATAGTATCATTAAGCTCACTAGACTGGAACTGGGCTTCTCTTAGAAGAATAATAACATTGATTAAAGTGGCTTCATCCATACGACAATGTATTTGACATTGAGGGAGACTGGGCCGACTGACTTACCCCCCACTTTACAATTCTGTCCTTGTCCGTTAGTACCATGGAACCAAAGATAAGTAGTGATCTGCCAACGGGAAGATTGTCAGTGTACTTCATCTTCAAACTTCTGGCCCAGGGGAAAAGAAACAAAATATCTACTCCATGATCCTCAACGCACACATCGGCGTAAATTGTGAACGGCTGGAAGATAACTACGTTGCAAACTCGAACACAGTGCAATAAGAGCGGAATATCAAAAACAGACATATCTAACCAGAGGTGGAGTGAAAGGAATCACAAGTGTCACGTCAACTAAGTTCAATATTTAAATTCAACGAAGTGGGAAATAATTTTGAATGTTATCTTGCTCCTAATCACCCATCACTTTATTCAGTTGCCAAAAATAAGGGAATGGGAGGCCGCACAGCGGCCAACTAGTCTCTTGTAGCATTTCAAGTTTTCCTGATGCCTTGCTCAATGAGGCTTGGGGTGTGAAGACGCGTACCAACTTTGGAGATTAGAGATTAGAGCGAGCACGCTGAGAAAAAGATTCCAAAGGGAGTACTTACATAATTGTAAACATGCACATACTGACTGTCATCGAATACATAACTTGAAGGTCTTCTCTCTCGCCCCTTGCTCGCCCCTGCGATATGGTCCCTCAGCCGTCAATATCCGCCGCTAAGAACCTCGTCTGCGAGGACTGCTGGGCTACTGTATTTTCACTGGACTCTTTTGCCACAATGAGGCAACGTCCAAGTTCTGGGGATGCTTTGTGGTATGAGGGAGGCGGGTTTACATATGAAACTCTACCCTGGGCCGACCTTCAGGAGGCCGCGAAGCTATGCGCCTTCTGTGGCTGGATTTGCGGGACCATAGCAGAGTATGTTCTTGACACATCTCCGCATTCCGAAAAGACCTTTTCAGTGACAGTGGGTCTGCATACTGTTGAAAATCATGGGGAGCTACCTTTTGAGGTGTTGATGTTCGTCGTCAATGACGGCAATATCATATCCTCGTACGACTACACGATTTGTACCTCAGATGGTGAGTGGGATTCAAGCCCTTATGATTTTTCTTTATGCTACTGAAATGGTACAGATGATATTGCAGCTCCGTATATTCATGCGCGAGCCTTACTTCCTCCAACGATCACAGATAAAACACATGAACAGGTGTTGAAGCGCATCGAGGATTGCTCTAAACACGAGTTCTGCCCACATCCCGCACCAGCATCCCTCCCAACCCGTGTAATAGATTGCTCTGACCCAGACAAGCCGCACTTGGTCACAAGCAACTTGTCGTGGACCACCTTTTATGCGGCACTCAGTTACGTCTGGGGGGAGGATCAACCTAATCGGACAACGGCAGAAAACATTGAACGTTACCACTCTGTCATCGACCTCCATCTCATCCCAAAAACTATTCAGGATGCCGTTCATGTAACTCACAGTCTTGGTCTCAAATACCTCTGGGTTGACTCTTTCTGCATCCTACAAGACTCAGATGACGATAAAGGTCACGAGATCGAGAGGATACGACTTTATTTTCGGCATGCATATATTACTATCGTCGCCGCAAGTGCCAATCGCGTAAGCGATGGCTTTCTGTACGATATTGCTCCTTGGAACATCCAACCTATGAAGTTACCCTATCCAATCGAGGGCACAGCCGGCAATACAGTGGTGGGGACGATGATGCTGTATCACACACATGCTCCCTGGCCCACTAGAGGAAATGCAGCAGACCTGCGTGCTTGGTGTCTAGAAGAACGGGTGCTATCCCCTCGGCGGTTGATGTTCGGCAGTCACACAGCATATTATGAGTGCCAGAAGACTTGCGTCAACCTCAATAGCTCTCCACTGGGCCTTCCAGATATCTATCCCCGTCTCCCAGACTTGGACACCACTGCAGACAGGTCTGGCTCCGAAGCATTTGGTATCTCTGATGGGGAGTGGGAATATATTACGGGGGCATACACAGAACGCAAACTTACGAAGGAGAAGGACAAGATGGTCGCCATTGCGGCTGTGGCAGAGCAATTTCAGGAATTTTTGCCCCCACAGAGTCGGTATGTTGCAGGCTTATGGACGCATCAGCTTCCCGAGAGTCTTTTATGGTCCCTCTCAAATGATAGTCGGCCGCTGAGTCCTCTTCCGCAATCGTATAGGGCGCCATCGTGGAGCTGGGCAGCTATTAACGGTCCAGTGAGCACAATACACTTTCTTCCATTTCAAAGGATCCTCTACAGCTGTAGAATCGGAAGCTATGACATTACTTTGAAGCGAGAAACAAATCCATACGGCGAGGTGACTTCAGGGTTGCTGGAGCTTGAAGCAAAGTCAATGGATGTCCTATGGGACCTAACAAAAGGACGAAAAGACAATCTCTTCACAAGGAGTGACATACTGCAAGAGCGGAGGTTGGCAATGGACATAAACCCAGCTGATGCAATCGGAGACCTCACTCCTGACTCCTCAGAATTCACAGACGAACGACAGAACATCCCTGTGTGTGTAGTGGTGGTAGCTATTGCTGAAGGTAAAACCTCGGTGTTCGGACTCGCCTTAGTACCCGACGAAGCCTCTTCTACCAAGAATGGCATGCTTCGCTATCGTCGAATCGGTCTGGCTAGGGTAGACGTGAGGGACTGGATTTCTACGTCATTGTCTAAATTCTATGTAATATAGGTATGCATAGACGTACTATTTTTTATCGCCTAGCTGGCCACCATAGCTAGCTGGCCACTTAAGAGTTTTAGGCACCAGGCTTGATAATTGGAACTGGCTGCGAATAGGGGATCGAAGTACTAGGTATGATGAAGGTTCAGACCAAATTTGGAAGCTGAGTGATGAGTTGATCAGAAATGACGCAATGCCGGAGTTCGATCCGAAAGGTGAGAACATCATTTTCTTACGTTTGCACTGCTTGCCGCTCTTGTCTCGAGCGTTTCTCCAGCAATTCTTGGTCGTTCCGCAAGATTCTGGGCCCGTTATCATCCCCTGATGCCTGAATTTCACTTGAAATGTAATATGACCTGTATCAGTCTGTTGTCTTCCTCCCTTATGCACAAGACAGTGTCACTACCTCTTTGGGCGTCTTCATGCTGGCCGAACCTACGCTGCGCAACAACCAAGATGCTAGCACCCTGGGACTTGTCATACCGCCTCTTTGTATTTTTTAGCCTCCTCTCAGATGCATTCCGATTTTTTGACTCCTCGACTCCCTTTCATCCATAGGCCTTTACCCAAAACCATCCAAATCGGCATTCACCGAAAGACGGAATTTCTGGGAGGGTTTCCGGCACCTCGGTATGAAGTTCAATGTCGAGGCATGTCCCAATACGTCTCATTGAGCTATTCACAGCTCATTTTAGGCAGATACCTGTTCCTTCCGAGAGAATAGCGTTGGTCTCTCAAAAATCACCATTTCTGGTGTTCCCTTGCTGACAGAAGCCAATATTTCACCCTACAATATGGTGTATATTTACCGTGAAACGTCCTAAAATTGTTCATATGCATCCTATGTATGATACCTGATGGAGTCGGCCATACCTACAGGGCTCAGCGGATTAATTTGTTGGGTGGCCAGCTAGCCGGTTATTTGGTCATGTTGGACTTGCGTCCGAAATAAATTCACCGTGACATCAACGCGCCCGATATTTTCACGAGTGTGGCTCAAATTGTTCGTAGGATGCATGCCTTCAATATGACATGGTTCGGACTGGATCAGTGGGATACAGCGGGAAAGAACCAAGCATAAATGCTTAGCTGGCCAGCTACCCGATAAAAAATAGTAGTAGTTTATTTGAGAGAGTGCAAGAATGAAAGAGGTCTCAATTCAACTGGGTTACCAATCCCCGTTGTACATTCTATAACCTTGAAGCGTTCAAATAATCAAATTCATCTTCAATCACATCCCGAACTACGACCGCCCTCGAGCCGATCCGACGCAGTGCAAGTCGTAGAATTTAACGTTTTGGTATCTAGAATGACTGCAGAAATCGGAACAGCTCCAGCTGTTATGTGCGGGTCATTCCCGCCACGCACGCCACAGTGCAACATCCCTATGCACTGGTACAGCCAGTTCCGCTTCGGCTCCGCCGCTCCGTGACGTCTGTATCTGCATCTGTCCGTCGACGCCGCCCCTGCCATGCATCAACGACCCCACCCGCACTGGTACACCGGTACTCGTCGCTTCCATTGCGACATCTGTAGCAAATGGGACATGGGACCTCCCCCTGCAGCTGCGCAGCAACCCAGCCAAGCCGCCTCCCTTGCTTTACCATTGTTAGCGCACCGATGGTCCATCGGTGCACTAACACCCCAGTCACATTCACAATGTGCGCTCGTCTTCGTGTACCACATCACCCCACTTCCGCACGTGTCGCCACTGCTCGCGATAGGGGAGAACAAAAACGCCCCTGAAAAAAGAGATGGAAATAGGAGCAAAAACTCTAGAAACACGGAGCACACCACCGTCCCCGGTGCCAACTCGACAGGATCCGAGCGACCTGGCCAATAGCATGCAGGACGTACAGAAAGCCGACGCAGCGCCGGGGTCGAAGCCGAAGAAGACGACACCACTGAGCCGCGGCTCTCCAGCGACTGGAGCACACATGTACCTTGTTTGTCTCTCCTCTCCCTCTCTCTCCTCCTCGGCATCTGCACACAACCCCATATACGCCGGAACAGCTGCACCTCTTTCCTGCCTCCGCCTCACTCGCCAGCGCAAATCCCCCACTTTTGTCTCGCCTCGAGTCTCTGTCGACCACCTGCCCGCTCAGCGCGGCGTCGTCATAGCGCATAACGTCCACGCGTCTGAATCCGAGATGCAAGGGTAGCAGCAGCATCCACGATGCACGTTGCAGCGCGCCCCCTTTTAGCTACGCGCAGCGAGTCTGCGGTGACCACTGACAGGATGCAGCGTCGGGCGGCGGACTCCTCCTCGAAAGAAAACACAAAAAGAGAGACGTGGTGGAAGAGAAAGAACCCAAACGTAGGCCCTACGGCAAGCCTGGGGAGCGGGAGAGGAAATACATAGCCAGTCCCAGTACCATGGCAATGAATGGATCAATATAAAGAGGGTGAATTGGTACAAAAGGGAAGGAGACGACACGAGACAGATCCTCGAGGTGCGGAGGCGATTGCGATTGTACTGCAACGTTGCACGTGCGACGTGCAGCGCTGGAGCCACCCCACTCGAGCGCGTCGTGCCCGCCAGCCAAGGTCAGCCCAGGTCCCCCCGCTCGAGCGCATATGCAGCGCAGCCGTGCCTCCATCCTGCCTCCACCACGCCACGCGCAGCCGCGTAGACTACTGTACTATTACGACCAAAGGTTCACTATTTTTAGAATTTCCACTCACCGAGATGACCGAAAAAATTTCTTTTCAATTACGACGATTTTTAAACACATCAAAAAAATCTGGATGTCACCGTCACCTGAACCTTTGGTCGTAATAGTACAGTAGACGCCATTCTCTCGTCTCGTCTCGTCGGGTCTGTCTGCCAGCACGTCCCCGCCCGCCCACCGAGGTGCTCCCGTCCGCGCCCTGCCCGTAATTCAGGCGAGGGATCCCCAGCCACTGCGCGTGCCATCTGGCATCTGGCGTTCACTCATCACGTCGCTCCGCCATGGTGTAGTGTATGCCTGCGTCGAGCCGCCGGGGCAGAGTATGACATGTACCGTGCCTCGGCCTCAAACGTGGTCGGGAACGCATGCAATGTATCAACGCATACGGAACCACTGAGGAAAGGCCGCTGAAAAAAAACCTGAAAACACGGGAGTGGCGCGATATCGCGCTTCTCGCCTCTCATCTCCGAGGCTCGAGAACGCTGAGCACGCACCCAAGGTGAGGGCACGTATTCTGGACATGGGCGTTGATTCTGCGTGTATCGGCACAGACAGCAGCATCGCACCCCAGCAATTTGGTGCCAGCAGCTGAGTCAGAGTCTCGCCCAGCATGGGCACCCCTCCCCTCTTTTATACGCCCTCGCCTCGCACCACCTGTCGCATCACCGAAAACGCTGGGAAGGTGGAGACGCAAACGCACCTCTACCGCAGCTTCTGCTGACCGGACCTAGATCTGTGCTTCCGCTGTCGTATGTGACCTCCCGAGCCATCGTCACAGGGATCCAAGGATTCGAGACTCGGGCCTCGGCTTCTTCGAGGCCCGAGAGGAGTAACCAGGACAGAGTCCCAGTGCAGTAGATCAAGTCAACCGATCGAGAACAACAGCCAAAGCTCTTTCATAACCCGGCTAGTAACTATAGCCGCCGGCCCGTGATCGGGGCGGAACTTCCCGAGTGCGGTTCAATAATAATTTTTGATTTTCAATCCTTGGTCTGCTTAGTTTCAGCGCCTCCGGTTCTGTTTTGAAGGGAGGTTTGTTGATGAAGTCAGAAAATAGACCTTAAACGTCACGGCGATCGCTTCAAAGCATAACACTCCGAGTAATCGGTTCTTGATTCCCGTTGAAAAAGCAAAAAACATTGGTTGTAAGGCATTCATCCAATTCCGTAACTGGAGAGCTTTTGTTCTGAAAATACATAATTTCATACGCTGGAATACAAAAACAAAATCCAAGTTATGACCCCAGTATGACCCACCCCGAATCGAACGGGGTACCCCCTTGTAAATATCAGTGTGCCGCCCGATGTATATTTATGGGGCGCGGATCATCCGCAACGAGGTCGTGATGAGTGAAGTTGTAACTTGGCTCACGTGGAACATCAGATTGACGAGGCCGCAGTCAGCATGCAGAATTAAATTTAGATTGGAACATCCGTATTGAAGCGCCTGCAGGCTATATAATTTTCATCAGCAGGTAGGCACACTGTTCAATTTTGATTCGTTCGAGTTCTATGTGCGAGGCTGAACACTGAGGTCGAGAGGCATCTTCTATCGATTCCATGTTGAGCAAGGAGCAAGAAAGCGACGTCGACAAAAAAATTATTCCGCAATTGCGAATGGCCTAGTCGCGAATCGAACGGGTGTCCCACCAGCATTGCGTCACCAACTTTCTGATAATTTGTGGGCGCGGACCATCCGCTCCAAGGCCTTTCTTCTAGTCGGGAGGCAAGGCTGAGATTTCATACCGATCAAATGGTGTGACAGCGAAAGAAAAGGCCACCTGTCATGGGCAAAGCGATTTTGCCACAGCAGTGCCGCAACAGTGCTGCTGCCGCATGCTGCGGCAATTTTAGCGGCAGTCGGCGGCATTCAAGTTTGCGGCACAGGTTGAACTATGTCGCAACGCCCTGGCCTGTCGATTTGTAGCACGTCAGCATGTGCCATAATACTCAATACATCATTTGTTGTTGAGCTCAGGTCCAATACGGTATTGTGCGCCACGTCAAGACATGAAATTTATGTCGATGCAGCGGCAGTTTGCGGCACTCAGCGGCAATCTAGCGGCAACCAAACATATACAAACATTTTGCTGCGGCACTTTCACCGCGGCAATTTACACTTTGCAGCAGCAGTCATGCCGCATGCAGCGGCACTCGTGCTTATGCTGCGGCAAATCTGATCTTGCTTGCGGCAGTCAACAACGGCAATATGACATTGCAGCGGCAGTGCAGCGGCACTCAGGCTCAATGTTGAACATTGAAGCCTGTGGCACCTCAACTTTCTGTACAGAAATGTCAAGTGTATTTCGGTTTGAATTTTGTTTCTCCCCCTCTAAGTTTACGTTTCAATAAGTATCGGCCAATTAGTGATACTTCCCACCTACAGCTTCACGAGCTGTCGTCGATCCAATGCTTGTTCAACTTGGTATTTGAACGATTAATACCATCATGTTCTCTGTGCGCACATTTGAAGTGTCGTGTTCATTCTCATATCAAATCCTCGGATTTCTCGAGAAGACTGCGCGATATGTCTTAGCCATTGAGCAAACAACTACTTGTTATGACTCCACGCACTCCCAGTTGCGAGAATCCCGTTTGGGTAACTTGGTTACCTAAAAAGGATTCCAACTTGCGTCTTGGCTCTTAGTTTCTTCTCCTCAATACAAGATCAAAATCTTCCATTAAATCGATGCAACTTACTGAGATCTTGCGTGGCTCCAATTCACGAACCACTTGTTCTCCAATTTCAGCACACTTTGAATGTCTCCCACATGCGCAACTAACCTTCAACTCAGCCCTAGTTCTTGGCCTGTGCGTGCGAATTTTCAGTTCCCATCAGGCTTCAGTCGCCTGAGTGACCACCCGTAGACCACTGAAAAACTTGCTCATGGTCAATGAACAAGTTTGAAACAACTGTTGTCTTGTAACTAATGGAATACCGAAAAATTGATGTATGTAGCACCGGTGCAAAAGTAATGCAAACCTGTATAGTGCAGTGTATATTTTCACATTCAGTTGCATTATTGGGGTAGTTTCTGAACACAACTGATGCCATATGAGAGATTGGCCGCTCCCCATTGTTTGCCCCATGGTTCACTACTTTGAAAATATTTCGGTATCAACATAATTTTGACAGTGTTCTGCCACTGTCTCCATGTCCTAGACACGTATTGCTATTCATACACTGACTCAACCCAATATGTAAATTTTTTTGGTACACTGCGGCACTTGCAGTAGCATGACACTGCGGCAGTATGACATTGCAGCGGCAATCTGCTGCGGCAATCCGCATTTGCTGCGGCAGTCTGCAGCACTTGCAGCGGCACAGCGGCACTTTCACCCTGCCCACCTGCCATTTGGGCTATGACCTGGTCACGAACCGAATGCTTATATAGCGAGGTGCTAGCTGGATCTACGAGAGCTTGCTCCGGCTAGAGTAAGCGTAAGATAAGGTAGACGACGAGATGGAGGACGGTTCCCTCTGGGCACATGACTTGTGACCTCGAGTCACACGTCACATCTTTTCTTTGTGCTCGCGACATCCACCTCGTCCCGGTCGGCCTCGTCTCGCACGCGGTTTTTCGACTGGATCCTTTTCTTCTTTCTCAAGAGGACTCTTCTGCATTGGTCCTCCATCAATCCAAGTCTTTTCAGCCCCACGGGAAGGCCAGCTCTACTTGACCATTCAGGACACATATCGGGTGCTTCTCGGCCCTATTGCGAGACTTTGCTGGCTTCTTGTTCGGCTCCCAAGGGTCTACTTGTTATAAGAAGATATCTCCTCATTCCTGAGGTCTCGGATCTTAGCTGAGTACCAAATTTGAAAATTTTACATACAATGAGCACTCGCATGCCCGGGTGGTTCCCGAGATGCGACGGCTCTATTTCTTCTATTTCCTTCTTTGCTGGGCATGCACCTGGGTGCTTGCTTGACCTCTATCACCAAGAGGTCGTTCAGTTCATGCCCACCGCTTTACATCTATCTGCTGGATATGTTGATCGACATATTTAATCTCTGGGTGCAGTGGTATTGTCTGGCACGGTCTGCTTGGCGATCATCTGTGCAAGTGGGTCGGGAGGGCACTCCAGGATCCCCGGGGCTCGCTGGAGGCGTCCCTTTCAGCTCTGCTATCTTAATGCCGAACGTATACAGTCTGTGTTATAATTCCCTGCACCTGGATTTTGTTCGGCCTGGTCTGGGATGATATCGTACTATTGTACCCTCATCCAGACCAACGGGGGTGGGACCCATTCACAACCTCCTTCTCTCCGCCATCACACCGCTCCTTTTGTGGGGTTTCGGTCGCTTCTTTGATTTGCCTTTTAAGCGAGCTTTGCTCTTGGGAGTGTTGCTCCTGTGTGGTGTTTCTAGGGCTTCATCTTCATCTCCCAAAGTCCCTGGAGCGCCTTGTGTACGAAATCGACCTCGCGATCCAGAGCCAGATTTCTGGATCGGGCCGGTGAGCTTCCTGCTCATTGGTAGCATCGATTTCTTTACAAACCGATAACTCTCCCAATTTTTGGCATACTTGTCAGATTCGCTCTGACTTACTTATACATCTCAGCCCGATTATGTGCTCGCTCATCATGTCTCGTATATATCTAGAGTCCTCTCAACTAGTCTACCTTATTACGAGCCAAGACATAAAGTGTCGACTAGCGTGGGGGCTGGCACACTTTCTGTGGACACGATCCCGACTATCAGAATATGCGGCAATAATAGGTATGATTCAATCAGTGTGCCAGCACCTCGCTAGTTGCTCGTAGACCGACACTTTATTTTTAGCTCGTCCCTCGCTATATACACACTTAGAGACAGACTCAGTTCTGTTGCGAACTGTCATGGACATGCCGTTAAATCACCGTAACGATATAAATACCCTGATGCGACTAGAGTGTTCATAATACTTCTCCCTTCCCCATCATGAAATTCTCCACTACCCTCACCGTTTTATTGGCTTCCGTCACCGCGTCCTTCGCTCAACAAGTGATTGTTTCTCCCACCCCGGGGCAGGTGATCAGTACGCACACGGTTCGTGTGTCTCCATGCAGGGTCGATATTTTCGGCTGACATCGTGGCCGCCAGGCGGTTTCGAGGAGAGCAGATCTGTCTACCTTTTTGGTTTCCCACCTTTTTGCGGTGACCTCACCAATGACGGTCCAGCGTTAAAATTGACGTCGTGATCTCCGAGATCAACGCCTCTTTCCCGTTCCCGGGAGGCCTCCCCATTGGCGGTCTAACGCCCACGAGCATCGCGACCGACGGCAGCTCGATCTATTCTACCCTCACCAACCCGATTGTGATCGACGGCGCCGCGCCAGGCAACCGTTTGGTGGCCGTTGTCGAGTACTTCAACCAGGCCGGGGTGCGGTCCCTTCCATTCTTTTGTATGTTTATTTGAATGCTCACATGCACCATAGGGCGAGCCGGGCTTGGATGTAGTCTTTGTTCCGGTCACCTTCGTCTGAACTACCCAGGCTTTGGTGTTTCGACGATTAATTGCCACAATATCAAGTACATACTTGAATTTTGCGTCTTCTTCAGACATTTGCAGACATGAGTCGAAAGTGGTTAAACTTCTGTGAACCAGATCCGATCATCTGGCTTGCGAGCAAAGAACAAGTGAAGCGGGTGGGGATTTATGCGTGTTAGGGCAAGACCAACAACAAAGAAGTCGTACCCCGGAGACCCAGCTGTTGTGCGAGCAAATCTTTAATCCCGTTTGAAAGACTCATCAACGTCGTGCGATCTGACTTTGCGAGCTTCATCAAGTGAAGGAAACAGCAAGAGCAAATAACCCTCGCGACGGTGCGGACCTACGGATTAGGACTCCCTGAAGGGGTTCCCGATGCGATGCGGAGATTGGGCTGGAGATGGGCTTGAGACTACGCCGAAACAATCATCAAGTACCCTCACGGTTTTTGGGCTTTTCTTCGCTCAGCAAGTGATTGTTTCTCCCACCTCAGGGCAGGTGATCAATACGAACACAGTTCGTGTGTCTCCATGCACGGCCCATATTTCCAACTGACATCGCGGCCCACAGGCCTTCAACCTGACATACGTGACCCCCACGCCTCGCGATAGGGGAGAGAGCGACAACTTCAAGCACATCCAGAAACACGGTCAGCAAAGTAAATGGGATTTAAAGCGCGAAGGCATTCCACCATCCCCGGCGACAACTCGACAGGATCCAGTGGCCGGATCTGGATCTATGCCTCAGCCTTCGTATTCGAAATTTTTCTTTTCGGTTTGACCTCCCCAGCCAATGTCCGAGTCTCGGCTCACGGGGGATCCAAGGATTCGAGATTCAGTGTAGTAGGTGACAATCAGAACCGCATGCTTCTTCAAGCAGCTTTTTCGCGGCCCCAGAGGAGCAACCAGTAAAGAGTCCCAGTGCTAAGTAGACCAAGTCGACCGAGAACAATAGAGTACTTCCTTCGTGCTAGACAGACCCACATCCGGCTATTGCCCCTATAACCGGTGATCTGGGCGGAACTTACCGAGGGTGGTTGAATTTTTGGTTCAATCCTCTGTTTACTTAGTCTCGGTGACTCCTGTTCTGTTTTAAAGGAAGGTTTATTGGTGAAGTCAGAAAGTAGAACTCGAACGCCGCGGCGATTGCCCCAAAGTGTATCGCTCCCAGGGATCGGTAATCCTGATTCTTCTCGTTCATAATCAAAAGCTGGAAAGGTTGGGTGGAAAGGATTCATCCACCCACCATATACGCTGGAATACGAAAAATAGTTCGACCTTCCGCCGTGCATGACCCACCCCCGAATCGAACGGGCGTACCTCTGTGGAAATACATTTGTAGAATCAAACAACCTGGCCAATCCCCCGGCTTTCGATGATGGCATGGTGGAAAATTAGAAATGCAAACACCATGTATTATCTCTCAAGCGTCGAGTCCAATCTGTGATAAATTAAATGTGTGACACCACCAAGAGTTACAACTCAAGCGGTAATAAAAAACTACGCAATTACGAAGCCCTCGTCTCGATCTGCTGCATGGGAGCCGGGGCAGCGGCTTGGGCCATAATCATTTTGTTCCTGTAGTCTTACGCAGTCAAGGTGTTCTAAACTCGGATGAGATTATTGAGGTACGCCTGTGAAATGGTTAAAATTCGTTCTTTCTCACGGAGCGTCAGCTGAGGACACTGACCTCATACTACTCTGATTCATCACCTGCGAATTCACTGGCCAAGTAGACCATCTCGTCGGGGTGACATCTCTGTGATCGAGTACAGATACGCAGAGGATATAGGCAAGAAGATTCTTGTGAGTTGAGATGACGCCTTCGTTGTGGAAGTTGTATCTGCAAGCATCGTCAGCGTCTTGTTTCAATTTCTCTGCTTCTTTTAGTGACCCACTTGTACGTGTACATGTCGACGCAAATAATGGCATTACTGACCCATGAAATGAGCCCCAAGGTCAGGTACGATCAAACGCGACTTCGATACTCACTGCTTGATGCAGACAAATAATTTTTGGTCATAGCCCTCGCCGGCCGAAGTGTCTCCTAAAATTGTTTTCAAACCGGTTTTCACGACTGCCTGGTATAATAGTGTTAGCTAATGATGTGTTGATTATGGACAAGCTACCTTGAAGCCGTCTAGAACGCCTTTGATTCCAGTATCACCTAAAATACAACGAGTTAAATCGTTTTAGCGCCTGCCATTCGAAGCCGGGTTTCACCTGTACCAAAGAAGGCGTCTACGGCCTGCTCGACTCCTGGTGCTCCCTAACTTCATTAGCTTTGCAAGCATGATTAAACAAATACAAGGAAACCTACCTCCGCGCCGCAGTCGACTCTCATAGAGCGCTCGAATCGCAGAGCTCTCTTCCCTGGCACACTCATCTTTGATGCCGCTACATTGAGAGGTTAGCTGGCGACTCCGGAACCGAATTAAACTACTTACATTCCTTGTCGAGGAACATGCGGTTGACCTCGCTCCTCAAAGGTATCAAGTCGCGCATCTGCGAACTCCATCAGCATTTCGAGCTGCTCTTTTGCAATCCTTTCTTTCTCGTCCGCTTGGTCGATCTGTTTAACGACTTCGCTGACCATGTTGCCCATTGTGTTGTAAGGTAATGAATGACTGGCATCAGAGGACGACTTGTGCAGATGTCTGAATGAGTGGGAGTGTTGCTGTTCTGAGCTGAAGAAATCGTTCTCCAACCTCTCTTTTATACCTGCTCGACATGGCTAATTGTTGTCCCCGCCTGCCGAAGAAAAACATAGAATCGGGTCAAGGTACAATCCGACCGTTAATTTCAGGACATGCAAGTCATCACCGTCGCGCCGTCTGATCAAGGCAACTTGTGACCGCCAGCAGAAGTGAGAGAAATTGAAATTGCAGGGCCACGAAGCTCTAGGTCAAAGAAAATATGGGGCATCGGTCAGAGGAGGTAAGGATAGCTCAGAGTCTGCAAAAGAATATCAGAGACACATAAAATTGGATAGCATAAACGAGGTGACTCGCCAGAACTAGGGAAGAGACCTGCGAATCTCGCTTAAAAGTTACAAGCGAGGTATGAGCTAAAATTATTTGTAACGTCTGTCTACGAGAGACTAGTTTACAAACACACTTGGATTGGAGGGATTCAAAGACAAACTCGATTTAGTACTGAAAATGATAAAACGAAATAAAACGAAATCTGATACCAATCTGATAATGATCTGAGTAATGTGGCCTAGGGCACAGCAGGTCGAACGTTCGAAAAGTTAGACTGTGATAAATTTGAGCGCTCAATGGGCGCTCCGTCGAGAACAAATAGTCGTACCCGGGAATTGGCGGCGGTGTGGGAGAAAAGGAAGAGCGTAAACAGGTGCACATAAAATCAGTACATCTGCTTAAGGTAGGTAGGTAGGTAGTATTACACGGCACGGTCCCGCTCAGGAACGATTAACCGTTCTTTAACGATTACCTCGGGGTGTCATTGTACATGTTTGCGCTTTACCCCGTTTGTTTCATGTCCTTTCGTCTCTCTCTGGCTACCCACTGCATCCATCTCCATTCATTGACAATTTGCTGTGCGCTTCACACAGCTTCAGTCGTTCTTATGATCAATGCAGGTGATCACCATGATCCCTTTCCTTCAACCTGCTGCGTGCCGAGAGTACGCGTACGCCAGTATCCTTATTCATCAAATTTTCTTTTGCCTTCAACTTCAGGTACGCACTGCGCTTTGCATTAATTTCCCTTCAATTCAACATCATTACCTTCCTTTCTCGTTCCTTTTCCTTTTCTTACTGCGGTGAATTAACCAATTTCGGCGCCGCAGTCTCATACGGATTAACAGTTCCTTACGCCGCAAATGGTTCCTTGAATGTGCCATTTCCCTGTACTCTTTACTCCTTTTTTCTTGCGGTGCGTAGCTTCTCTAGTCATTCCACCTTTTGTTGCGCTTTCTTTTCCCATTGCTGTTCAACCACGGTCTACCCATACATCGCTGTTCTATTAGACGTCGACTGTGAATTGGCCAGGTCGCACTGCCTTGGTCCCTCAGAAACCAACCTGGACCGAAAAGGCTAGTGGTTCAACATTTCAATTGTGATATGATCCTCCTGGTGACCTATCCGCAGACAGACGCAGTAGGCTGCACTGCGAGATTTTTGTCAATTCAGCTAGCATGTGGCCCCGCAGGCCCGAAATTTTTCCACGCATAAAAGGGTCTATCCCCGTCTCTCCGGACGACAATGCTTCGCCTCTCCCCTGTTTTCGCAGTCCTGGAGAACGGCACCTGCTTTAGCCGCTGTTGGAATTCTATAGATCTATTTTTGGTTTACTGGGGCACCTGGTCCAAGCTTCGGGGTCTATGCTGCTACTACTGCTTCGTCTGCCTGTCGCCAGCTGTGGAAACAAATCCTTGATTTCTGGATTGTCCTATATCACCCGTGCTTCAACGAGATGGCTCGCGATTTTCTTGAATATATTTGGTGCTTTCTCTTTTTGCACAACCCCTTCGGTGTCTCTCAGCTTTTCGGCCTGGATTTCGTTCCCTTCGCTCAAACGGTCTGTTCCTTTTGCTCATCTGACATATGTGCATCCTCCAAAGTGACAGCACATGGACGTGCAGCTCAGTCGTACTTGCCGGTAGAGCACTTTACCCGCAACCCATTCCGAAGTTGAACCTCGTCCGTCAATCTATATCCCTTTTCCCCCCCGGCCCACTGCCCTTCGTCTGTGTCCAACCTTTCCATATCGGCTTGATGTGGCTGCATAGATCTCTTGTATTCACCACTGCTTAGTAGGTTCACGCGCAGCCACTTCTTGACGGGGCACTGTTTCTAGAAGACCCGTGATTTCACCCGCAACTGCACTTGGTGATATAATAGTTGTCCTGTACCATACCCTTGCCCTCCAGTTTCTCGCTCGCCTACCATTCCTCTGAATTGTTTCTCTCTTTCACAACATCCATTTACTTCAATTCAGTTACTGCTGGCTCTCGCAGGTACCATCGCTGTCCCTGCTCTCTATTTCAATTCACAAATCTAAATTGCTCGGCAGGTCTTTGACTGCTAGCTTGACGATTCCTTGTCTTGGAATCTCATCATACCTGCTCCTTCTTTAATCCTGGACAATATCCGTGTTCAAACTTACAGGATTTCTCGTCGATTCTACCTATCCAGTCTTTGTGGAGGATATGCGTGGCTGCATCGGCATCACGGTTCCGAACCGTGATGACTGCGGCTTTGCTGCGATCACTACGGATCGCTGCAGCTCCACGGCGGCAACTGCGGCCGTTGTTCAGTTTGAAAAAAAAGCACTAATTGTAGGATGGTATTTAAGTAGACAGTGAGCGGGTAGTTTCTTTAGTTTTCTGAAATCCAACACTCCACTCACTTAGCTTTTGAACTACTTGGTTATTTGACAACTCTCGGCACCGGGTCCCATACCTCTGGAATTATCGGGACCTCACAGTCTGATTCCCGGAGCGAAGCGGAGGCTGATCTTGTATGTGTAATAAGATATGAGTAATCACAATCAGGCCTCCGCGGTAAACAATAGACTCATGCCCAACCGCCTGCCAATCTCGGAGAAAGTATGTACCATGACGTCCGAGCATCCTTCAAAGGCCCTCGCCGCTGAATTACTTCAACCTCAAGGTGCTGTGTACACGGTAAGCTCCTAAAAATTCCGCTGTGCTTTTCTAGAGTCACCACCCCCGCGGTGCTCAGGATTATCAGCTCCACTTTTAACAAACGAGGCTCAATTGAAATCGATCGCAATGGTAAGTAGGTAGTGCATAGTACGGGTATCGGAAGGAAACAAACGCGGGCCGGTACTGTCGAGATGAAGTACTCTATGAAGTACTCGAAGGCAGTGGTCAAGCCCCGCTCCCTTCATCGTCGTCGTCGCCTCCGATAGGCTGCGCTTTGATTGAGGGAGCAAAGGTATTGTAGTCTATTATCTGCGTCGGACTCATCGTCGTAAGTTCGCTCAACGAGTAAGCGGCGCTCTTCCGTTCCAGCGGTTTGAGGTGGAAATCCATCTGTTTCTGGACCTGGCTTTCCATAGCCTCCCTCATCTGGTTCATAACCTCAGTCAAAGCGTCGCGTGCGATAGAGGCGATGACACTCCGGAGCACAGGGTGCCTGAGGAGGCCGCGAAGGTCGGGCTGGGCGACGACGGTGAGTTTCAACCAGCGGGAGGTCAGGAAGTCGATGAGATCGTCAGGACCGCCGCCGCCAAATCCACCGCCCCCAGATGGGACGAGATCACCGCCAGGTCCACCATCAGGTCCATCGTCACCAGGTCCACCGTCACCAGGTGAACCGCGACCCGGAGGCCCACCGACAGGCCCACCGAATTCGCCCCTGCAAGCGTATAATTAATGACCGACTCGAGTGTAGCAGCGCCATTGATAACTTACTTCTCGGAACGGGAGCCTGCGAACGTTCTCCGCTGGCTAGACTCGTAAGAAGAAAACGTCTGCTGTCCGCTAAAGGGAGGTCGCTAGTGAGTACACGGGACAGTAATGAGAATTGATATCGCACCTAGCTTCAGAGGCCATGTTGACGGGACGAACGCCCTGGGGCGCCGCATATCCCTGCGTCGGGCTGCGGCGTTGAGGATTGGGAGTAAACGACATTGTGTTATGAGGGTGTAAGTGGTGTAGTTTCTGAGAGTCGAAGGGGAGGTGCTGAGGGTGCAAGGTGGTGCAAGCCAGATGCTCAGGCGGTAGAGGCTGCCTCTTTTATACACCAAATCCTCCCGCAACAGTGGAACACTGCTAAGGCCCCATGTCTCTATCATCGAGTGTGACGCCTCGCACGCAAAGCCGGATTCCCAGAATCCGTCTGGATAACAAAAGAAACAGGCAACAGACAAATCCTCCGGCAACGCTGTAACACTTCCCAAGTTCTCATGTCCTCATTATCTGATGGGAAGCCTCACGCGCAACGCCGGATTCCCAAAATCCGTTCGACTACAAAAAGGAGCAGAGAACAAAATTTCTTCCCACGGCGTATCGAGAAATATAACAACAAAAGGGCATATGGTTAATTTTTCTGGCCCTTGTTCGTCACGAGAGTGGCCGAAGCAGCATCGAACGTGACATAACTACAACCCGGACCCCGTCTCTTACGGCATGATCCGTGACTTACAGCGATCAATATTTTCCCACGGTTTGCCAAAATTGTTGTTCTCAAAGGGTTAACTTTTTATTTTGAGAATTTTCCCTTTGGTCCGGGAAATGTAGTTGTTTTCAAAAGACTTACTTTTGAAAAAAAAGACTTCCGAAATTTTTTCCGAACCCGGTATCTAACTTACCACAGATCCTGGATTACCAAAGCAGACCCGAAACGTGCCAATGGAACGTTTATTTGATCACACAAATAAACGACGTTCAACCAGTGGCGAAAATCACAATGACTGTTGTATCGTGCGTGATATCGGCGCAAGGCTTCGGTGCTCTTCTGCGCCACTACGTGCACACACAGAATGTGGGGTTCGAACGAGATACGTCTCCCCAAAAGGAGGGCGAACATTTTGGAGAAAGAGCACCAGTTACCCTATTTATAAGGTTACGTGCGTCTGTCCGTCCGAAGCATTTCCAAACTCCACTTTAGTCTCCGCTATCTTCCCTTTATTGTTGACCTCCGTCAACATTTCCACAGTAGCTCTAGTGCTCAAGATCTGTCAAGGTCAAGCCTCTGATCAACTGGTTGATAGACCTTTGCCTTTCAACTTCGCGCCCTGCCGCACTCTTATCTCTTATAAAAAGACGCCACGTGCTCGTACCGGTGACTTCGCATGATGTGCGGATACTGCACACTGGCCGTACTAATGCCTGGCTGAAAAAGCGTTTGTCGCCGCGCGACAAGGGTGTGGAATACTCTGCGGAAGTGTATTGACAGCGTCTGCGCCAATAGAGGCTGTTCCTCGTGGCGCATAAACATAAACCAGCACCGGGCATTTGGGGAGATGACGCAATCTCAACTTAACCTTGCTCGTGTCGTGCACATCTTGGCTTAGAACAGCGTGGAAGCCGGCGGATCCTACGCACCAACTTCGATCAAATCTATCCCGAAGGAACGATCCCCGGCGATCGGCGGGACATCCCGTGAATGTAGGCACCGTACCCGCGAACTGAACACAGCACGACACAGCACGCAAACTCGTGCTGTATTAGTCCTCGAAGTTACCTCATGTACGCCACATTTTGCGAGCTGTGTAGCGTCCGATTGCCTGTATGTTTCAACTCACGCAATGACTGCTGATACCTCAGAATACAATTTGGCTTGTTCAGATTATTGTGAAAAAGATTAGAACTTGTGTTGAAAAAATTGGAAAATCAGGGGTTTCCGATGTGTCCGCAAAGCTGATGCCATATGAGGATAGAATGATGCCATAAAATCCCGAAAATATTTATGCTTACTCCTGGGCATCCATGCTACATTCCGTACTGCAAAGAATATGTGCCAAAGTCCCTCTAACGCCCGGAAATCCGGTTCTATTCTCAGAAATGCTCTGAGACAAACATTTTGATGAGTTAGTGTACATCCAGAGGCATGTCGCAGTCATCGTAGACATCTTGCTGGAGGAATGTCTCTTCCTGAACATCAGAGTTCGGATTTTCTTTTCGAAACCGGCGAAGTCTTCCCAGTGTTTGGGACGATTTCAGGCTGGCATGGGACAGATTACAGCCGCCAACGCGGCACATTTCAAATGCCTGTATATCTAGTTAACGCAGATCTCGTACACAAAAAATACTGAGCGTCGATTTTTTTCCCTTTTTGTGAGACGCCTGTTGGACTTCGAAAATTTGACTTGGCAACGTGACGGAAGCGAGCTTCAGTCATACAGAAAGCAGTCCAGTAGCGCCAACTCCGATTTACGCGAAATTTTCCACCTTCTTGGACTCCATAAGGCACTCTCGCCAACGAAATGTCGCGCAAGTCGTTGCCGACGTCGCTGAAGGGAGACGCGTTCCGGCCTCCATCCCGGTCACGCACCACGCGCTACTCTCCACGTCTCCTCTTCCTGGTATAGCCGTTTGCTCACTTGCGCTCCAGCTACCACCCAACAGGCATCGTCCGTGCGTCCTGCATCTGCCATAAATACCAGACGCGAATGTGGACCGCATCTTTTCTTCCACCGCGTCATGCTCGCGAACTTTTAGGTACCTCGTGCCCACGATTTCCTCCGCCGCGCACGCCGCAGTCCAATTCCTTATCCACCAGCACAGATAGCGCCTCGCTCACTATCTCTCTCGGGCCTCAGTCGCCGACCCCACGACGCCCGTCTCGGCGTCTGTCCATCGACGGGCGGTCGCCCCTCTATTAGCGGCCGCACCCGCAACCGCACCCGCACCAGCAGAGCCCCGCCAGTGACACGTGCATCTGCTGTGTAGCAACACCCTATCTATCGAGCGCGACCCTGTCGCACTCACACAGCGCCACAGCACCCCGCACCCGCACGCCTCGCGGTGACGATGGGGAAGCGAAGAAAATCGCAGAAGGAACTCTCCCCAAAGAACGAGACATAAAAGGCGAGCACAAAACTTTTATCAACGCAAATAGAGCACAAACCTCGACAATATTAACAACGCAAAGGGCGAAACAGCGTCTGGTGGCAGGACCTCGGAGGTGGAAGGGGAGGGGGTGGATCTAAAAGCCGATCCCCGTCTGAAAAAAAGGGAATGCAGTCAGTATAATAATCAAGATGAGAATCTAAGGACGAGAATAAAATAAAAAAGAGTCAGAGGAGACGGGAACGGAAAGCTTATAGACGAGGCACGTCCACATCCTCGAAGCGTGTGCATGGTGAGAAAGGGATAGCACCCTAATCGTTGGGACCCGACTGCAACTGGGGCGCGAGGGCGGGCCGCGAGGGTAAGGAGCAAACGTGTCGGGAAAAAAGACCCCTGACCCCCCGTCCACATCGGATCCAGGAACTCGAGCTCGATTGCGTGCGCCCGATCACCGTACAGTTAGCGTTTGGGCTCGATGGCGCCAAGCAGAGCAAGAAACACGGTCAGAAGAAATAAATTCAATTCAAAGCACGTTGGCATATCCCTCATCTTTCAAGAGCGCGCTCCGACACAGAACAAGAACCAAGAACCCTATGCCTAATCGCTATGCTATCGGCCAGAAAGTGGAGGTGAAGCCTAAGAAGACGACACGACCGCCCCTAGTATTGAAGCTGCGGCTCTCCTCGGTTGAACGTGCGCGCGTCCCTCTCCTCTCTGTTCTTCCATTCGCTCTTCTTAGTGTCCACACACTACGCCGGCCCCTCCATCTGCGTCGCATAGTAGCATGCAGCCGCAGCTGCATTTCCGTCCTGAATCCCGCCATGCCTCGCACACGCGCACGGACGACTGCATCCCCGGCCCAGTATCGTCTCTCCCCCCACCCGCTACCGCTCCTCACGCAATCGACGCGATGTGATGGGTCTCACATGTAGCGTGCAGCGTGCCCCCCGCGCGCACTGCAACTCCATCTACGCTGGGGTTGAGAGCATCGGTTCCTCGTCTCCTGACCCCGTTAGGTCTGATCGCCACGTTGGGGTCTCTCCACCGTACAGTCACACCGCCGGCACAGCGGGTACCGCTCGCAAATAGACGAGACAAAAACAAACATAAAAAAAAAGACAACCATGGCAACAGAACCCCGAACACGGACTCGCCTGAATGCACAGCTAGCGCTGTGGAGCCTGTGATGAGGGAAAGCATGAATAATCAGTCTTGGTATCACGAAAGTTGAGGGATGAGAAGGGTGGAAGAGCGGAAACAACACTAGGCAGACCCATGCAGATCTTCGAGGAGCCCGCCGTCGCAGATGCAGATGTTCATTCGTGTGCGGCGGCGAGCACGCACGGCGGACAGCTAAAGCCGCCAAATGGAAAATAGCACGTCAAGTCCCAGAAGCCTAACACGAAGCGCTCCTTCGCTCAGGGCCCCGCCTGAGTGCCGAATCTCATCCTCGACTGCGTCTGCGCAAGTGGTCGAAAACGCCAAGCACGCGGGCGAGGCGAGGCCGCAGTGGCACCAGGTCGGGCCCAGGAGCGCGGGTCAGCTGCTTTCGCTTCAGCGCCGCGCCCACTGGCACTCGATGGCGCTCGTCCGCGTCCACGTAGCGTAGCTCAGCTCCACGGTCATGAGTGGGAGGCTCGCCGAGGTCGTCCAAGCATCGGCGCACTCCCATTGCCTCGTAATCGATGGCCAAGCCAATCTAAAAGGAAAACAAAAAATGGAAACAATACGCACCATGGCTGGAGCTCCACTCCCCCTCAGTCGGCTCGAAGATTTTGATTTTCGGTTTGAATTTCCGGCCCATCGTCGCAGATGTAGATACCGGGACTCGAGCATGCAAACGATTCGCCATAGAACTTGGTCCTTGGAAAAATCCGTTTTTCAAGAGGAGTAACCAGCACAAAATCCTGCAAAGTCGACCAAGTAGAAGAGTCTCCGGTACACGGAGGCGTGGAACTCGCTCAGAATTGGGACTCGGGTAGGACCGCAATGGAAGATCGAGCTTAGATCAAGCAAAGAGTTTGCTTTGTTTGCCAACAACCTTCGTTGTACACACCCGGTTACTCATGTATAGCCGGTGAGTTCAAAAGCAAAAAGGAGGGCAGTAAAGCAACTGTAAAACTATTTTTTCAGAAAAATTCATAGCTGGAGAGCTTTTGTCGAGGTTAAAAGACGTAAGCACCGGTACGAAGTCGAAATCCATTGCCATGACCGAGTCCCGAATCGAACAGGGAGTCCCGCCTGCAATTACTGGGTTTTTCTCGCCGCTAATATTAGCGGGATGCGGACCGTCCGCAACCAGAGTTACCAGACCTGATATAGTGTGCTTTGGACCTTGCCAGTTTGGAATCCCACGTCGGCGTGGATGATGGTGTCAACACCGACTTACTGCAAATGTGCATTTCCAACTTTGCAATTGGATTTTTTTATCATCAGCACCTTCCTCGATTCTGTGCGCCATCAGAACAGAAAGTGACCCCAAAACATCGTTATCGACACCCGGCTAGCCCCGAATCGAACGGGTGTCCCACTTGTACTCCTGCGCAACATATTTATACCTTTCGGCGCGGACCATCCGCTCCAAGGCCTTTCATATAACACTTAGAAGTGATTGAGCTTTATCACGGAGTGAACGCTGTTGCGGCGAAAGAAAAATGCACATGGCAGCTTAACCATAGCCCAGTCCCGAATCGAACGGGTATCCGCGTGCAAATGATGTTCCCATCAGTTGGGCCGGAGTGCGGACCATCCGCACCCAGGCTTTGTTCTGTGTGGTTTGGACCTCGCCAGCCTGGGATCCCAGATTGTGCTTTTAGCGTGGCGTCAACACTGAAGTGAGTCAATGTTCACGGAAACCCTTGTACAAAGCACGCAAGCCGGGTGATTCCTTCAGCGCTACTGTATCGGAATATTTGCGGACTTCGCCTTTCAAAAGGTGCGCACATCAGCGAAGTTGTTAAAGGAAGACGCGGCAAAAAGATGTTCATGACCTGACATGGCCTGGTCCCGAATCGAACGGGCTCCCACTGGTATCGTTTGGCTTAACTAGTAAGATTTTGTGGGCGCGGACCTTCCGCTCCAAAGGCTTCTTTGTGACACTAGTTAACGATTGGGCTTCATGATTAGCACGTAGTAAATTGTGTTGGGATGAAAAAAAGAGTTCACCCAACTGGTAGAGCCCGTTACGATGGCCAACTATTGTCGCTCGCTGCTGTTGCCACTATATTACCTAGATAGCTCTTTTTTTGTGACCAGTAAAAAAAATGGCCCTTGGGCACTTGCACTTGAAAAAATGTTGCATACATTGGGGAACTTGATGAGAGCGAATCCGCTCGCTCTGGCGACCAAAGGCTAGAAGATTGCGATCGATTCTGATATGAATTATGCCAAACTCCCCGAGGCATAATTGATACCATGGAAGGGAAAGGATGGTTCTTGATTATTCGGAAGATCTGGATCTTTTGTGTCTGCCAGAACCCGTTACACTGAGCTTCCCGCCCATAGCGAGTGTATGGGTGATATTCTTTGAAATAAGTTTCACACGCAAGTTGCATTGAGACCAGCAACCTCTTATTTGGGCGCTTTTAATTTTGTAGCAACGGTTTTCGAGATGCGGAGTTCCTGGAGCACTTCATTCACGCTCACTCGTCCCGACGAGACAACTTTCTCGGTTTCTGAAGAGTATGGTTGCGGACATAACTTCGTGACAAGTTTGTGTCCAAATATGGTAACCTTTATTACGTGCTCAGGAAACCTTTAGTCATCCATTTGAGCATGTAAATAGTACAGTAGGAAGGTCCTTTAGATATTCTATGGAGCAGAACTTGCAAAATCCAAATATTCTTTTTTGGCAGAGAGATTTCGCCATTTGGTGGCTGTGCTGTGGCTGTGTTCATTCCTGAAGAGGAAGAAGAGTCATCTTCTGATGATGACATTCAGGAAATCTCTGGAATGTCTTCAGCTCCTATGCCTGAAGAGGAAGAAGAGTCATCTTCCTCCGATGAATCTGAAATTGTAGATGAGGTTGATATCTCTCCTGAAGAACTTGAATCAGCAGCTCAGCAAAAGGAAGGAGATGCTGCTGTGGACTCTATTGCTATAGCAGACAATATTGCTGAATGGGTTGACACAATTCTGGAAGATGCTGCACCTCCAGAGACAGACCAACTTCAATCTCTAGCTTCAGATGGCCTGAAGGCTGCGCGAGAAGATAAAGATTATTGTTCCACTGTATTGTTTGCAGCCTTAGTCCACTTCTATCACTGGATGCCTCGCATGGGACGTCTCCGAGCAGCTCTTCGAATTGCTAAAAACCATGGCCGTGGTCCAGCATTCCAGTGGGTGCTGTGTGCACAAGCTTGTTTTTTCGAGGCCAATGGCTCATTGAAGCCAAGTCACCAGGGGCAGAGGGAGAAGCATAATGGACTGCTTGATGACGAAGCTGCCTGATGATCACCCATACAAAAAATTTGAGGGACTTCCAAAAGGCATGAAGATTATTTTGGCTGAACGGGGTTACACAAAGGATGGAAAGGGTAAAACTTTGATTGGTGACTGTCAAGCATGCAAGGCCGCAAAGTCCCGCAAACCACATCTTGATGGTGCAACTGCGGATGAGGAGGGTGACATGTTTGGTGATGATGGAAATGACACTTAGGATGAATTGGATGAGTGCCCAGTTGACTGCTGCATGCGGAGGCTGCTCTCACTGCAACCTGATTTTGCAGGAGAGAAATCTCAGCTAGAACTTGTGAGTGATTGAGCAACTATGGAAGTTCTTTTCTAATTTGGACATAGCTAATTGACGCAGCACCAGGCATGGTGTGCCATTTTCTGCTAAAGTTCCACCCAGAAATGAACCTATCGAATATTTTTGGGCTTGGATCAAGGGGTGGTTCCGAGAAAGGTCAAACGGAAATTGGCAGAAGGCCAAAGATCTGGTTGCAGAGGCCCTTCAGCTCTGTCCACTTCCCACAATTTGTCGATTCTTTCGGTGTGCAAATCGCTATGCTTGTGTCTATCGGCTGGGCACTACAGGACCAGTTGCGGAGTTTGCTGTGAAACGGTATCGTTCCCACCGGGCCACCGTGGAGTTCAAGCAAGGGACTTGGATATTGCAAGGGCTGAGTGGGAGAAACGAAAGGCAAAGGTTCATACTTATAAAAAGGTGGCCAGTTAGGTACACCAACTTTTAAAAAATTTGTCCAGGTAGCAAGTTAGGTACACTAACTTTGAAATTTTTTGTCCAAAATTTCGCCATTTTTACCCTAGATTAGGGTTACCCCAATTGTTCTGAAACGAAAATTTTGAAGGTAAACCCACCCTATGTTCCTGCTAAATCTTCAAGATCTAAGGGTTTTGCTCAAAATTGTGACTTGACATGAAGTCATGTCTGCAACCATACTCGGTCCGTCAGGTGACCAGTCCCGTCCAGATCAGGACACAAACACGACCAAACAGTGGTTGAATTTGCCTGTTGTCGCGGCGCATAGAACTATATGAGAGGATTTCTGCCAGAAAGTGGGGAGAAAGACTATATGAGCCGCGAAATCTCTCTCCACCAGCCTTTCGGCTTGGGCTTCTGTTGTAGGATTAGAAGAGTCCGACATGTCGGAGAATAGGCTGTTAAAAATATATGAAGCCCAAAGGACATTTATTCAGGCACCTCCGCGCTCCGCCTGGCTGCAGAGGCCAAAGCTCCAGGCCATGTTAGGCTCAGCGGGAGTGGGGATTAGAGAGTTTGCGCAAAAGCCACAGATGACTTGAATGGCTTTGCGTCGGATGGCTCCACAGTGCATAAAATGATGTAAATGCTGTGCAAATGGCTTGTGGAGCCATTCGCCCCGTCAAATTACTCTGTTTGCGCAGGAGCCATTGGAGCCATCTCGTGGCTTTCGGGCCGTGCGGAAAAATAGCAGGCATATGGCCTTCTGACGGCCATTTGCGTCATAATTTGGCGGGTGGAGCCATATGACGCGCACGGCCCAAAAGCCGCCATATGGCTCCTGCGCAAACTCTCTATCTGCGCACAGATGGCTCCAATGGCTTTTGCCCATACTCTCTATTCTCGTAACATTTCAGTTTTCTCGCTGACCAGGGTCCCCGTCACGTTCGAGAGTCGGTACTCACCCCAGGCCCGCGATGTCCTTCTCTGAATCGGATCAGGAAATTCTACTTCCAAGATTCTTTCTCTGTCTTCCAGGGGCTCAATGGCGACAATGCTCTTGAGTAATGTTGCACTTAGTTTGGATCTCCCAATTTGAATCCTCGCTTACTCTCCAGCGTCGAACTGTCGCCGCTACGAATGTTAGCGTAAGTGCCTTCGTTTCCCCTGTATCTGCGCTTCCGAATTTCCAGGCTGGCCGGCTCGATCCTTACCTCGCATGCGTCCTCCAACGAACTCAGTGTCTCGGGATCGCAATGTAGAATGCAATTGGAATTAAGTACAGGGATCAAGTAAATGAATCCCCCAGATTCAATTCCATTCTAGAGTTGACAGCATTTACGACATTAAAACGTGAACTAGATCCTTGTCATTCGTGTCAGAACATGCGTCTGGTCGAGTTCAAAGTGGAGTTTCTACAAGGCTAAGCATCGAGTAAGCGAGATACTCCGATTACTTCGAACTTGCACTCACGCTCTTTTCTCTAAGGTTGTAAACCCCTGTGGTTGTAAAAGAGTTCGCTCCTCTCCACCACACGGGTCCGAAGTGACAGTCTCAGCAGTGAGTCATTCCCATTTCCTCGCATCGGGAGCTCCCATAAATTAAAGCTTGTTTGAAGTATATTTTCACACCAAGTCCGAAGTCTTACAAATACCTGGCAAGCGGTGAGGTGCTTCTCTAGCTTATCTCCCTGCCTTGCCATACTGCGTAGCACAGCTACTGCCATCCAGAAACGGCACATAGACACTGGGCCGCTCTCCCTCATGGGGAGCGGTTGATTTGGCTCCTTCTTTTCCTAGTCCCCCAGGAAAGCAATACCCCAGATTCAATTCCATTCCAGAGTTGACAGCATTAATGACACTAAATGCTGTTAAATTAGATCGTTGTCATTCGTCTCGGAACATACGTCCAGTCACACGCTACCCCGGCGGTAATACGCCGCTGAAGCGTTCCAGGGTGCGAGGCTCGCGATAGGGAGGTATATTTTCATTGGCATAACAGTGTGGTTGAATCGTGAGTTCTTTTTTTCGTAGCAGGAGGGGAGACCCGAGCTTCTCCTAGCTTCTCTGACTACAGCTCTGCTGCTATAGAAAGCACATTGAGTGGATATTCCAGCACCAGCTAGGCACAGCCCACAAGCTTGCCTTATTTAGACAGGTCAGCGGTGATTACTATCAGTTGGGATATAAGTATGACCAAACTTAAGCTCCAGGCGCGGCCCTTCAAGTCTTGCCTTGCATCCAAGTATGAAGTTCAGCATTGCTATTACCTCTCTTCTGGCTTCGGTTGTCTCCGCTGCGTCACTCCAAGCCCATCAGTTCAATGATGGCCAACTTTTGTCGCCCGCCGCTGGTGCCACTGTGTCCTCTGGGTCTCAAGTTACCATCAAATACCGAGTCTATAACAGCATGTGAGTCGTAAACAGGGGTCACGAGCTTATCATCGACTCATCGGTGCATAGTGATGCTGGGACGCAATACATCCTAGTAGGGTTCGAGAATTCACCCGACGATGGTGACCACGAAACATATCCAGTTGGAAATCTCAGCTTGAGCAGCCCTGGAACGAGTGGGCTTACTATCAATAGCCCCGTTACCGCTCCTTTTACTGGCCGTAAGCATATTCTTTCAATGTGAACGAGAGAGTCACGGATTCAATTTTTATCAGGCTATAATCTCGTGATTTACGACTTTCGTAGGGCGGATGCTGCCCAGACTCTCTACTCGCTGATGACGGTTAACCAAACCATTACGGTGGACTAAACAGCGAAATAGACATCTGAACTCATGTTGGCGTCACTATTAAGTAGGCCTTTTTGTACCAGGAAATGAAATGGACGCTTGCATTCTGGCTTCCCCTAACATCATCGCACGCGCTTAGACTCGTGACCAGTCTGCCTACAATGATAGTGGTGAGCACTTTGCTACGGGCTCATTGTAGGCAAACTGGTTACGAGTCTAGCATGCGCTTGCTTTGTTGGATCCACACCGCCGTGCTCAGGCTCAACATCAGCCCTATCTTCAACTTCCAAACCCATGCCCCATGCCAAGTGCATTGAGCTCAATGCTCATCCTCGCTGTCTACTCACCGAAATCCGATCCGATTGAAATATGTCCACAAGATCATCTATATATAAGGCCCGGTAGCGGGTGGTTTCGCGCCCAGTTGATGTATGCACGGTGTGCATGGACAACTCCCGTTCGATTCGGGACCAGGCCATTCAACACTTCTGTCGCTTTTTGCTGAGGTGATCACGCACCGTATCGGAGTGTTCACTCCATAATGTTGTTAAAACCCAGTGTGCCTCTGGTGTTTCCTAGAAAATATCACTGAGCTGATACGCTTACGGTATCGCCTCGAGTTGTGTTCCGCATACATAATGCCCGAGTGAACAGCCGCCAACCGTCCCTTGAATGACAAAGCCTCTTCATAAATTAGCTGCAAAGCGCCATACTGCAGTATTTAGCTTGACCTTGCTGCACGGCGCAATTCTGCCTTGACGCCAGTGCGTTCAACATATACATCAAATTTCGCTCTTTTATTACTTGTTGGGTGTGGCCACCGCGGTGTGTATGGCGTGACTGGTGCTTCAGTTCTTTGCTAATGTGATATGTAGGTTATAATTGTGCCCATAGTTATTGTGACTAACATTCATGCAATGGTGAGGGTGAAGAGCAAGAAAAGAAATAGACGCCCTGCCGCATGACCAAATAAAAGCGGAGATTTCCGCGGCATAATCACAAAGTGGCCGGGATAAAAGTACCGGCACGGCATCATGCCGAAGTTTTCTCCGCTTCTTGGCCCACCAGCGTCTATTTTTTCTCTTCCTTCTCGCCACCACTGACACTATTCCCTTTGCTCGGGTAAGCTACCTACACGCAGTCAATAGCCATGTATACCAGTACAGTAGTAGCCCACGAATATCCTGTAAACCTAAGAAGACCAAATCTTTGAAACGGTGCACCACATGGCACAAAGCACATAAGATTAATTAACCGTTCATTAACCACCAGGAAAATCCCCCACCACCATTTGGTAATAAAAAGTGGTAGTTGTCGCAAGTTGTTGATATTTCACATGAATTGTCAAAAATTGTTCGGTTGTACAAAAATGTGAAAATCAACTGGTCTCTAAATTTTCTTACCAGTTGCGGACAACTTCTATGGAATAACTCACAATATGTAGCATTTGGCAACTTGTTTTTTCAAATGTACTGGATTGCTGAGAACATACTTGTATTAGAAAGTCCACCGAGGTTTACGGTGGACTTGGTGGACTTGGTAGACTTGGTGGACTTGGAGACTTTCTGGTGGACCGGTTAGATAATACATTGTCCATGTTTGTTCGCATGCCGAATCCGTCGAACGTCACAATGTTACACGTCACTCTTTCGTCCGCCGGTATATAGCCTCTACGTCTGTAGGTGCCCGCCCAGCTCGAAACTCCGCTAGCCCCGACTGAACGTTAATATAGGTCCTTCTGGTTACTTACCGAGTATAATTGACAGTAATCCCCTCTGCCTCCGACCATGCGCATTGCGGCCAAGCTCGCTCCCAAAATCTACAAGAAGCCGATGAGCGACCAGTGGGCGCAGCAGTACAACACTACCCACAAGCAGCGAGATGTTAGGAACGCTGCCGAGGAGCAGCGAGACGGTCAGCAGCAGCTCACGTAAGACCAGCAGGCCCGATTCTACTGCTGGATACAGGTGTGTGAACCGTACTGTACCCGCAGTCTATTGCTGACTTGTTTCATTCACGACGGAGAAAGGCCCGAATCGGCTGCAGAGCATCACCAAAACCCCCTTGGCCTCCCCCACTATGATATGGAAACCCGGAGCACCACGCTGATAAGCGCGATTGCCGATGCTGTGGGAAATGATGGCCTTGGGTATGCCGTCGATTGGGACCCCAGAAATCTGAAATTCGCTCTCAAGTTGAATCTGAATATCTGTTCATCTGTTGTTACTCGTAGCCTACGGAGTGCGTAACGAGGTTTGGACCTTTAACCGACAATGTGCACCATGGATTTAGACGCCCAGTTCTCGGACTCCCGACGGCACCAGGACGAACTTGTACCCGGTCCGAGGGAGCCTCTTCGCACGCCGTGAAATGTAAAGGTCAAATTCCTAACTGGTAAATGGGAAACATTGAAACTAACGACCTGCTCTGCATTGGCTAAAGAGCTTAGCCCAGGTGCAGCCTCGTATTGTCAAAGTAGCTGAGATCGAAATCAATTCCAAATAATCCACTTCGGCTTGTGGCCTGGTTTGTGTGAAGGCCTGAAGCTATTCAGGTGAATGTCATGTTGTGAGATTCTGTATGATTTGTGTTGCCCTGAGTTATTGAATTCAGCTCCGGTTTGGGTCAAACGAGCCTTGACCGCATAGATGAGATTTATTCAATATTCCGTGCTTCATTTTCCTTCCATCTATCCGATATAGTGTTCAAATTCTGCCTGTGCTCCGGCTTTCGGAGAAGACCGAGATGCCCGAAGGCAATTGAAAAAAGGGATATTATTCTCCAAGAGCCATGCTTGGACTACCAGGGCAAGAAAGGAAAGACCTAGATACAGGAAATGCGATCTTACTTAGCTGTGGATGTTCGTAGTGAGCGCTTGTGATTTCTTTTGGTGCATACTCTAAGTATCCCTGTTGGATTAATTTGTAATAGATACCACCGGGGTCAAGTAATTTCGGGAGTTCAAATCCTTGGCTTCCACAACCAATCTCCTCAGAATCTCAAGTAGAGTGCCTTGCGCTGAACCCGGGGTCCCTCATTCGCGGCCGCCAACGGTCATCATCCATCAAGCTGTCGGCAATCGCGCTTATCAGCGTGGTGCTCCGGGTTTCCATACTATGACGCCACGTGACATCACGTGTCGCCACGTGTCGACGCAAAGTCATAGCGACGCACAACCTTTAAGTTCAAGTAAGGCATGAATTGTAGCACCCAGTCTGTAAGTTGTATAGTATAGTTAATTAGCTCATTCCATACTGAGAATATATTGCTGTCTTCATACAAAAATTAACATTAGTTTGGCCAGCTAAGTATTGGTCTGTAGAAAGCAAATTCCACTGATTGAGTCCGAACGAAGGGGCTGTATATGACAGCCTGAGGATTGAAGATGAGTAAACATCTTTGAAATTTTGTCAAGATTAAAATGAATAAAAATGTACAATCAAAAGCCAAAATACGTTCAACGCAGAGATCGAACCCGCGCTCCCTCCATATTAGCCGAAGCGCACCGTTATCCACTACAATATTCCTACATGGACACCAGGGTTTAGGATCAGTGTAGACCTGACCGGGCTGTTCGAGACCCTGCACGTGCACCGATTAGATTAGATTTACCTTTTAAGGCAATGTCATAGTGGGGGAGGCGTGTGGGAGATACATCACACCCTCCCCAAGTTGAATATAGCCGACCATCCGAAGCTCCGCGATGCCTCGTACGTACGACGGGCTGTGGACGACGTGGCGCACATCGTCCTCAGGTCGGGCTGCGCAGTTGCCGTGTAGAAGAAACATTGAGCGGACCTTTGTTGTACTATTCCATTTCCCGAGTAAGTAGCTTCATTATTTCTACATTGATTTGTGTTCTCTATCAATTGTACTTTGATTTTTGTCATCCCCACATGTTGTCGAGCGCACAACGCGCGTAGTGATGCTGTAGATGCAGCAACAAACATCAAATCGATTCCATTTTGGGCAGTCTACGATGCTTATCTAAATTGTCCACCGAGTCCACCAAGTTCACCAAGTCCACGTCTTTTGGTGGACTTTCCAGGTCAGGGATTTTCTGGGATTGCTTGGTGCAGACTCCTCAGAAAACATGTCAGTTGGCATGTTTGTGTCTGCCAAACTACCAAATTGTTTTGCATGATGTTGGGTAAGCCAAAAGAGGGCTCAGAATTTTGCTGGTGTGGGCTAAGAAGTTATTCAATATGGATGATGTTCAAATGAAATGTGGGTCACTGAAAGCACAGAAATTCTTGAATGCTCTGAGTAGTTGACCATTGGACCCTCCTGAGTGAAAGAATGAGCTGAGTTCTAAACACTATAGCCACAGGACAAGGATGCCCACCAACTTAGGGGACACCAGATTGGGAAGCGTCCTGTGGCTATGTTGTTTGTATACTGTACAATTTCAATCAATTCGGCACGAAGTTCGGATTTTTGATACAATTAAAATCCAAAAGAAATCCCATAAATTGAGAAAAAATTATTGCCACAATAAAAAAAAATGGGTGTGACATGTGACCGCCGAATTGAACGAAATTGTACAGTATATTATCGTCCAGTCGCTGTAGAGAGTTTCATCCCAACTTTCGTTACTATATCACAGTCACATCACACCGGTCCGAGATTTTGCCAGTCAGTGATTTCTCAAAATTTAATTATAATCTACCCTACTAGGTCTTATGAACCTCGAAACCACGGCTGGGTAGGAACCTGGCACTGTCATTCTCATGTTGTGCCAAGGTTCAACCATCTGTTATTGGTCCCTATACATTTATTACTAGGACAGCAACGTGGGCCTGTTTTGACTATTTAAAATGTCTTGGAGTGTCAACCGCAAGTCAGCCGAATGAAATGGTGGCAAAAATTTGAACAGCAAACTTGGTCTAGGTTCTGCCATGACTCAATCATTCTTGTGTTAGCACAATGGTAAGTTCTGACCCCGTTTCGAGCACTTCCTCAAAAATATTTCCGAATGTCAACATTTGGTTACCATTCGGAAACAATTGTCGACATTCGAAGATTGCTGGAAATTGCCAGAAATATGTGGACAATTGGGAATGGGGGTTTTTACTGATGACGATTATCTCGGCAATTCTTTGTATCTGCTAGTGGTTTGCTCCATTTGCTCTTAGTCCTTTCGTCTTCCTCAGGTATCTAACTATACTATGTTGTCCAGCCGGTTCAAACGCAAGGCCGGTGAAATTCGGGGCTCTCGGAACTGGACCGAACAGAACCGACTGTCGGGCGTCTCGTGGCCAGGGCGCGCGCATGCCGCTCTTACACTGACGGTTTCTGGATGTGCGCTGATGTGCGGGGCGATCTTGGAATCCTATGGCAATCCTGGGATTCAGATCTGCGTGGGGAAAGGCAATCGCACGTGGAAATGATGCAACAACTTGAAGATGACGAAGAAGAGCGCAGCGCGCAAAGCGGACAGTGGTTAGAAGGGCTTCGTGGTATAAAAACGCGTTTGGAAGCGCTTGTCTTATGGCCCACCGTGGTAGATCTCGTTGATCATACCTCAGTCATGTATTTTATATAGGCGGTGTTCACAATTGTAACAATTGTAACAACTTCCTGCCTTAAGGCGCGCGACCGCCGATTGAATAAGTGAGGATTCATTTACCTTTTCGAAATGAAGCCAGGTGAAGTCCCTGATTTGAATGACTACTGAGGTTCGCTTAGGGGGCCTGAGGGGGATCTATAGGAAATTGCCTGCTGTCTTCCATGAACACGATGATCGCACCAACATCCCACGGGGTATAGTAGAAGCAATTGTTGATGAGCTTGAAGGCTCCTCATTACTGTAGTATCACGGTCAAATCGGCAGTCACGTTTACCCCGTGGATATGAATGTAATTAGCCCCTCGATAAGTCAGCGCTGAATGTCAATTTGTTGAACGTTGATGTGAACCACTTCTTGTTCTTTCTCCCTATGTGTTCATATTACATCAGGAGATCGTTTTGGAATTATTTTAGAATATTTATCCATGCTTTACATCAGTACATCAGGAAAAAGTCCTGTGGTCGTAGTTTCCCGGTTAAATATACAGTCCAGGGTAGCTGCCGTAGTTGGCATAGCTCGGTAAGGTGCTATATAGTGCCGTGTAGTCGTCATAGCTCACTGCAAGAACTATGGATGACTCAAGCAACATTGCGCTATATTGTCTGGCATGACTCCTCGGGCGGTCACTCAAATCTATGGAGGATATGCAAATTTAGTTTGAAGTTGCTGGCAGTTGCCACATCATTGCGATTTTGCGTAGTATTTGAAAATTTTGCAAAAGTAGTCTAACACGATCAGATTGACCTTTGGACAAGTTCCCATTGTTGTCCAGCACAGGTGAAAAAGCTGAGAATCCGGCAGGTCTATGTGGCCGGACAAGTAGGAAGAATAATGAAAGTTCAAGCAGCATGTCAGTTTTGCTAAGTCCGCGATGGGGTAACTTACTCGGGCCCGAATAACATGCGATATGGTCCGTGCACATGTTGACTTTGGACGGCATTTTTGATGCCATCTTTGCCACCTCTTTCATCTCCCCACCATCTTCCTCCTACGCTAGCTCCCGCCGCACTCCCCTTACAGTAGAACCACCCCTACAGATCCGCCCTTCAACTCACTCATTGTTTTTCGACAACTCGTTGCCGCCACTGACCCCTTGCCGCTGCTGCCATCAAGCACTGAGCAAGTGTTCGTCAACGGCCTCAAACCTTGCTTCAAGCATCATAGAATCCTTTCAAGTTTCATTCAAGTTATTCCCTTGTGGACCATCTGAGTATGTACAGCTCTATCAAATTCCTTGATACCTCACGGTCGGGTTACTTGACCAACTGCATTGACGCAAATCTCTAAGTCCCTCTGAATCCCGAGGCAAATGGGATTGTACATGCATAATGGCTTGAGCTTTGCATGGAGCTTGTGTAACACTTGATATCATGTCAATATACTCACCCAGTTCAAATGGGACTCATCCCTAGTATATGGAAGGTAAATACATCAAATTATCTGGAATTATGTTGAATGCCAGCGCTACTAGTAATTACCTGATAATTACCAAAGTGTGTTTTTCCTGATTTGAACTCCCGGGCACAACTGACATTGTTATGACCTCGTTTGAAATGTGCCATCTCTCTGTCATCTCTCTGTTTCATACCCATGCGTTGTCTATCTCATAAACACTCCACCTGTGCCCCACACTTCTTCCACGCCCTAGAAACCTCTGCTTCTGGGCTTCTTTAGCGCTACAATCGTCTTGGCTTGGCGCCCCGATTTGATTCCTCGCTTGTGCTCTGGCGTCGGAACCCTAAATTTAGGGTGCCATCCTCAAACTGTCGGCTCAACGTATTTACTTCGCTTCGTTGCCCCTGACTCGGCAGTTTCTAATTTCCGGATTCGCCCGCTCAATCTTCACACCGCACATGCGAGGACAATGCGAGGATGCTGTCGGCGTCCAAACCGTCACTCATTGTGGGAGCTTGTTCGGCCGTACGAAGTACAAGCGCAGTTGCCTTCCCTTACAACACTAAGAAGCTGCCAGGTTGCGTTAGAACTGTCTTGCTCGCTGGAGATGGCTGTCGGGTGTGGTACGTAAGTACGTTTGTGAAAGGACCATCCACACCGGGCCCTTTCCTTTCCTTTGCATCGAAGTATGAAGCTCAGCTTTGCCACTGCCTTTCTCCTGAAATCACCTCATCGAGTCTCTACCAGCCTTTCGGCTTCGGCTTCTTTCGTAGGATTAGAAGAGTCCGACATGTCGGAGAATGCAGTAGGCTGTTAGAAATACATGACGTCTAAGCACATTTATTCCGGCGCCTCCGCGCTCCAGTTGGCCGCAGAAGCCAAAGTCCAGGCCATGTTAGGCTCGAGGCGAGTGGGGATTCAAGTAAAATTTCAGTTTTCTCGCTGACCAGAGTCCCCGTCGCGTTCACGATGTCAGAAGAGACTCGGCACTCACCCCAATGTCCTTCTCTGAATCGGATCGGGAAATTCTACTTCGAATATTCTCTCTGTCTTCCAGGCTCTCTCGGCATAATGGCGACAATGCTCTTGAGCCTTGTTGAACTTGATTTGGATCTCCCAATTTGAATCCTGCATGCGCCCCCCAACGAACTCAGTGTGCCGGGATCTCAATGTAGAATGGAGGAGAAATTCGAGAGAAGTACAGGGATCAAGTAAATGAATATCCCAGATTCAATTCCATTCTAGAGTTGACAGCATTGACGACATTAAAAGGGATTGAACTTGATCCTTGTCATCCGTGTCGGGACATGCGTCTAGTCCCAGCTAGTTCCCCGGGAAATAAACACCCCAGATTCAATTGCATTCTACAGTCGACACCATTTACGACACTAAATGCTATTAAACCAGATCGTTGTCATTCGCGTCGTAACATGCGTCCAGTCCCACACGCTACCCCGCGGCAATACGCCGATGAGGCGTTCCAGGGTCCGGGGCTCGCGACAGATAGGGAGGCATGTTTTCATTGGCATAATACTGTACAATTTCATTCAATTTGGCAGTTTGATTGCGGCAATAATTTTTTCTCAATTTATCCGAATTCTTTTGGAATTTAATTGTACTAAAATTTCCGGATTAGTGCCGAATTGATCGAAATTGTACAGTAGTGCGGTTCAATCGTGAGCTCTTTTTTCGTAGAAGGAGGGTGGACCCGAGCTTCTCCTAGCTTCTCTGACAGCAGCTCTGCAGCCATAGAAGGCACACTGAGTGGATATTCCAGCACCGAGCCAAGCACAGTCCACAACCTTGCCTTATTTAGCGACAGGTCGGCGGTGATTACTATCAGTTGGGATATAAGTACGTTTGCGAACTAAGCTCCAGGCGCGGCCCTTCAAGTCTTGCCTTGCATCCAAGTATGAAGTTCAGTATTGCCATTACCTCTCTTCTGGCTTCGGTTGTCTCTGCTGCGTCACTCCAAGCCCATCAGTTCAATGATGGCCAACTTTTGTCGCCCGCCGCTGGTGCCACTGTGTCCGCTGGGTCTCACGTCACCATCAAGTACCGGGTCTATGACAGCCTGTGAGTCGTAAACAGGAGTCACGAGCTTATCATCGACTCATCGGTGCATAGTAATGCTGGGACGCGATACATCCTAGTAGGGTTCGAGACTTCACCCGACGATGGTGACCACTATACGTATCCAGTTGGAAATCTCAGCTTGAGCAGCCCGGGATCGAGTGGGCTTACTATCGATAGCCACGTTACGGCTCCTTTTACTGGCCGTAAGCATATTCTTTCAATGTGAACGAGAGTCACACGTATTCAATTTTTTATCAGGCTATAATCTCGTGATTTACGACATTCGCACTGCGGGTGCTGCCCAGACTCTCTACTCGGTGATGACCGTCAACCAAACCATTACGGTGAAATAAACAGCGAAATAAACATCTGAACTCATGTTGGCGTCGGTATTAAGTAGGCCTTTTTGTACCAGGAAATGAAATGGACGCTTGCATTCTCACTTCCCCTAACATCATCGCACGCGCTTAGACTCATGACCAGTCTGCCTACAATGAGCAAAAATAGTGGTGAGCACTTTGCTACGGACTCATCGTAGGCAGAATGGTTACGAGTCCAGCACGCGCTTGCTTTGTTGGATCCACACAGCCGGGCTCATCAGCCCTATCTTCAACTTCCCAACCCATACCCCATGCCCAGTCCATTGAGCTCAATTCTCATCCTCGCTGTCTACTCAAATAAATCCGATCCGATTGAAATATGTCCACAGGATCGTATAGAAGGCCTGGTAGCGGGTGGTTCCGCGCCCAGTTGATTTATGCACGGAGTGCATGGACAACTCCCGTTCGATCCGGGACTAGGCCATTCAAAGCCACTATTATCGCTTTTTGTTGAGGTGATCATGCACCGACCGTATCGGAGTGTTCATTCCATAATAATGTTAAAACCCGCTGTCCCTCTAGGGTTTCCCAGAAAATATCACTGAGCCTCGATAAGCTTACAGTATCGCCTCGAGCTGTGTTCAGCATACATAATGCCCGCGTTCTCTCCAGTAAATAGCCGCCAACCGTCCCTTGAATGACAAAGCCTCGAGATCCAACAACGTTCAAATCCTCAATGAGCCCTGGTTGCGGATGGTCCGCGCCCTGCCATATTAGGATCAATGAATTGGTGATAGGTACCCCGTTCGATTCGGGGCCAAGTCATAGCAGAGCCACAAAGTGTTTTTGGTTGCCTTCCAACATCCGAGGATTGGTAATTGTTATTCGCCTCTGGCCGAACTAAACCGGGCTAAATTTGAAATATTACCATACTGCTGAAGCAACTGCGGACCTTCTAATTAAAATTCAGCCCCTCGGCGCTTCACGTTTCCTTCCATCTTGACACCAGATTGAATAAAATACTTAACACAGCTTCTAGAAAACCCCGATACAAGGATAGCCGCTAACCTGGCAAGGTTCACAACGGCTTCAATAATACAAGACCTTGTTGCGGATGGTCAGCGCCGCGTTCATATTAGTGGTTCAGAACGCTTATGCACAGCGAGGTATCCCGTTCGATCCGGGACTAGGTCATCGTAAATCCTTCTCCGCATTTTTGTCTTCCTCTTCGGACGATGGCGAGCGTCGTGACGGTTTCGAGATTTGTTATCCTCGACGCACGTTTGAAACTCAAACAATTTAGCCCCACTCGGCATTGAACTTCTCGAATGATTTATCTAGCAAAAATTAAAAATTGGGCGTGTCTGGCCGCAAGAATTTGCTGTCTTCTAAGTTCTTGGCGCAAAATGCCGAGAGCTCAGAGCTCAACACAGAATAATCACCCGTTCTGAGGTTTTTTCCCCTTGCACCGTGCGGTGTAGATGGCGGCGATGCGGCGACGCGATTGAGTGAAGGGAGAGACGAGAACGAGGTATTGGTACGGGTATGATATTGCGGGGGCACGCTGGATTTCATATCACAGATCTAGCTGATTGTGGAAAATGCCTAAATATGGCTCACTTGGTGAAGTACAACACAGCGTAAGCAAGGCCTGGTTGCGGATGGTCCGCACCCGTCGATATCTATGACACTTTCGGAGAGTTCCACATATACATCGAGGTATCCCGTTCGATTCGGGACTAGGTCATCTGGAGTTATTCAGTGAATTTACCTTTTGGCTTTGGTTTGGATTCGGAGCGAGTCTGGTATTTGTTATATGTCCCCTATAAGCCCTTACACCTCTTGGTCTTGAAGAGTTCGTCCCAGACAGTTTGAATGCAAATTCAAACGGCCACCGCAACGGTTTCGAAATCCAGACTCCATCATGGCTTCGCCGGCCTCGCAAAATCAAATAAATGCACTTATTCCCTAAGATTTACAGGCTGATCTATTTCAAAATTTGAAGCACGTTCGGCAACTTCCGCTCAGATCATCGGCTGCCGAACTGACCGGAGTTTGGCAGTGTGTAAAACGGAGGTCAGGGACAAACAATGTGTCCTGGTCGCCCCCGATTTTCCAATCGCTGGTCTACCATCTACGTACTTGGCCTCGTTTCGGCTCTGAGGGCTTGGTGATACCGGATGAATCTGGCGAGGAAAGCAAGAGGAAATTCATGATTCCAAGGGGTCCAAAGATCAGAAGAATGATATCACCTACAGTTTCTTTTTTCCGGATAGGTTCGGTTCTTGCCCTCGTCTGGCCTCCAGAATCCGATGTCATGCTTTCTCGGAAATGGTGAGCCCAACAAAACCCAGGATACAGTGCCAGCCGGAGAGGCATACCTTACTTAGAAGGGTGCGTTATTCGTTCCTGATTTTCCAGTTTCGTTTTCCTTTTGTGTTTCATATTTTGTGGTGACTGCAGAGCGGGCGGGCACGGCACCAGATCCGGTCAGCCGATGGCGAGGAGAGTGCGTAAGGGAGGTGGAGTGATGAGCGATGGCGAGGGCGGGGGATGCCGTGCAGTGTAGATGGAGGCGCCACGCAGATGTGGGGGCGAGGGAGACGAGAGCGAGCTGTGCTGCGCGCTGTGTTGGGTCCTAGAGGTGTCTCAACTTCTCTCGCCGAGCCGCTGACAGAAGGCCTACGTTGCCGCCGTTGCTGCCATAGCGCCACAGGCAAGTCATCACGCGTCCGACTTGTTGCTTCCGCACAGACCCCCCCCCCCCCCCCATTGCCTCCTCGACCCCGGGTGCCCGTCCCTTGCGTCCTTGCCGTGTGTACCACTTCTTGCGTGCCTCATATCTTCCCTTCGCGTGCCTTGCGCCCACAGCAGACCTCCACTCCGCGCGACCATGGGCTGGATGGGAGCGAGCGAACCGTAGCGCATGGCGTACGGATATGTGCTGCCTTCGAGTCGACATGAGCAGATGCTGTATCAAGGACGAGCAACGACGAAGACACCGAGTCGGGGCATCACGCACTCTCGCATCGGCATTTTATCCAGTGGCTTGGCTCCATATACCTTGGGCAGTGCTCCGACCGCCAACCAAGGTTCCCATTGCCTCCAGCTCGCCACGATCCTCGTTCCCGGGGGCCGAGTCCACTTTTTCTTGCGTGCCGCATCTCATGCTGTCACATCTCATCTTCCCGCTGTGCCCTCATCTGCGTACACCCATACTTATGTGCCAAGCAAGTGTGGCGCTGCGATCAGGAGATGCACCCGTTCTTCGCCACGTCCGTGTCCCTCCTGTTCGTCCGCTCATCCCTTCTGTTCTTCCTTCCCTTATCTTCATCTGTATTTCGATATTCACACTGTCTCTCCCCGTCACAGTGACTTCCGTTTCCGTTTCAACTTTGTCTTTGCTTGTGTATCTCTGTTTTTGTTTTCGTGCCTGTCTTGATTCGAGTTTTCGTCGGTTTTTGTTTCGTGTATCTGCAACAAATGGGACGCTCAGGGCAGTGTGCATCGGACACGTACCGGTGGGATGACGGCGACGAGGAGCTGTTGGCAACTCCCGAGGGAGCACGCTACACGCCCCCCAATACTGATGCCATTGAGCGCGTACGGATGCCATGGGGGTCATGGTCATGTGGCCTGCCGTACCTTATGTGAAGGATGGGGATAGAGTGGGTCTGTCAGTGGGCACTTGGATGCGGTGGAAGGAGGTGTGCGCGTCTGCGACTCCTGCATACCCGGGATGTCTGGAGGCGCCGTATACAGTGCGACCTCGGCTTTCTGGAATCTGCACGACAGCGCAGCGTCGGCGCGCGTCACGGATGAAGGCATGTCTACGTGCTCCCGCTTTTAATCCACTCTTTTTTTTCCTTTTCTTGCCGTGTCCCATATTGCCGTCAGTCTCTGTACGCGATGGTATGCCGGATAAGAACCAAGGGCGGAGCCATCGTCTTCGCGTGTCACGGTTCCGAGCCAAACACCGTACGTTTTGTTTCACGAGTCGGCGAGCTTTGCAAACGGACGAGGATACGACCTTAGATTTCCCAGCTGTCATAAGAAAGGCCTTGGAGCGGATGGTCTGCAACCGCAAAGAATCTGGACTTGTATTTAGCGGGACTCTCGTTCGGTTTGGGACCAGGCCGTGTCGGGATAGGAATTCTCTTTTTGGTCTTAAGACTAATTGGGTGAGCCATAAAGAAGTGTTTAATTGGCATATCCATGATAAAAAGAAGGGCGTCTGGACGGTTCAATACCGGCTGGCCGTCCCATTAATGACACTAGCTCGCAAGTTAATAAGGCTCCAAAGATGCCTAAAAAGACCTGGTTGGCGGATTCCCCGCACCCACGAAACGGAAAGCTTTTCGGCTGAAGAATTCCTGTTCGATTCGGGACTAGGTCTTGATGTAATCTTGAGATTTTTTGGCCCTTTCTCAAATAGCAAATAAAATATTGTGCTGAGGAATTCATCGGGGCTCTGCCTTTTTTACAGTAGTGCAGTTTAATCTATAAAAACAATGCTGCCGGCACACATTTCGCCGGCCTCGATTTGCGCGAGCCCCAGTCAACTCTGACCCACGGGCTTCACTGTTTCAACTTAATCTGGATTGCACGTTGACAAGCTGCAAACAGAGTCCAAAAGGCCTGGTTGGTCTGCGTCCCGTAAAACACTTGGGTTATAGGGGGGATTCCGTTCGATTCGGGTGTAGTCCATGATGGAGCCGTGGTCATTTGTCATCTTTTTGGAACATCCACTTCGTCTTCCCCTTCATAAATTAGCTGCAAAACGCCATACTGCAATATTTAGCTCGACCTTGCTGCACGGCGCAATTCTGCCTTGACGCCAGTGTGTTCAACATATAAATCAAATTTCGCTCCTTTATCGCACTTGATTAGGATGCCGGTCAGAGGTTACATTTCGCTGGGCATGATTGCATTTGATGAATCGAGTTGCGGCTGTAACAAGCCTTGGAACTCACTTAACGAGGTCTCGTAGCGAGCGGTAGGCGTTCTCGAAATATACTGGATGACCACTGGTGTCTGGGGAAAACCCGTCCGAGTCGGGACGAGACTTTCTATCTCTGGGGTGATCTTTCTGTACCTCGATTTTTCGGTCAACAAGGCTATTTTGAGCCGCTCGTTTGACCATTGCTCCTTCCGGGATTCTTCTGTCGGAGATAAGGAATGCAGCCAAAACTTGAACCACACCGGCAGTTGCTGTTCCAATCAATGGCTACATACACTCGGGGAAATCCGTTGAATCAGGGTGCCCGGATACCTTTCCGAAACTAAAAGTTTCTGGAACGGGTCCGGTAACGTGGAAACGGTTTCTGAAACTAAAAGTTTTGCAAACCATCTCCTGTGGCCTGAAACTTTTAGTTTTTGAATTAGTTTCTGCACTGCCGGACCTAATAGTTTTGTGAACAGTATCGGTGTGCCGAAAATTGTTCCCGAAACTATTAGTTTCGGAAACAGTTTCCGCTGCCCCGAAACTTTTAGTTCCGGAGTTGCCGAAGCTGTTCCTGATTCTTTTGGTTTCGGGAACAGTTTCAGCTGCACCAGAACTAAAGGTTCCGGGAACAATTTCAGGAAAGCCGGAACCGTTCCTGAAATTATGGATTTCGGGTGCCCCGGAACTTAACTGGCTCAGCAGCAGTTCAGTTTCAGTGCAGCCGAAACTTAAAACTTCAGGAGCAGTTTCGGTGGAGCCAGAACTGTTCCAGAAACCCCTAGTTCCGGTGCAGCCGAAACGGATCCCGAAACCAAAAGAATCCGGAACAGATTCAGCAGCCCCGGAACTAAAGGTTTCTGTGCAGCAGAAACTGTTTCCGAAACCAATAGTTCCGGGAACAATTTTCAGCACACTAGACCTGTTCACGAAACTCTAAGTTCCAGGAGGGTAGAAATTAATTCGGAAACTAATAGTTTCAGGGCAGACGAAACATCTTCCGAAACTAAAAGTTTTGGAAACGGTTTCCACATTCCCGGACCCGTTCCAGAAACTAAAAGTTTCTGAAACGTTCCGAGCGCCCTGATTCATCGGATTGCCCCGAGTGGTAAATGTGCATTTCCAACTTTGCAACCCGACCAGCGATTTGTTCAGTAGCATCGCAATGCATATTTGGCACGCATTCCAGGTGAAATTTCAGAGGCCGGTGTATCCTTATTCGATTATATGTTCAAGAACAGAGCCCAGGGAAAATGACAAAACACACGTCCTCAAAGCCTCATGGCCTAGTCCCGAATCGAACGGGTGTCCCCCTTGTATCTTGCTACTTTGTGGGCGTGTACCATCCGCTTCAATGTCCTTCTTATAACGCTGTGGAAGCATTGAGTTTTATCACGGATAAGAATGATGTTGGGGCAAATGGTTTTCTTATTAATAGTACCGGGGTGCGGACCATCTGCAACCAGGCCTTGTTCTATGTGGTTTGGACCTCGCCAGCCTGGGATCCCGGATTGATCTTTGCACGGCGTTAACGCAACTAAGCAAATGTGCATTGGGACTCTTGTAAAAATCCAAGACCTTTCCTATAACACTGGCGAAGCGCTGTGTTTTGTTCCCAGTGAATGGTGCTGGGCGAAAAAATTTTAGAGTCGCTTGGGTGATGGCCTGGTCCCGAATCGAACAGGAGCCCCAATTCTAATTTTTCTTCCAATAAATTTCGAGTGGGTGTGGACCACCGACAACCAGGCGTTGTTGAGCGTGGTTTAAACGTTGGTAATCTGGAACCTCAGATTGATATCGCATGTCCATGTCGCCGCCAGAAAAGGAAGGTATTTGAACCCCGGACAAAACTTTGACTCCCACGGAGGCGATATATAAATTCCTCAGCAGCAATAGAACATCTTGCGGATTGCCATTTCAAAGCATTAGTGCTGCCTCGATTTAAGGGCGACCGAGATGGAAGAAGACGGCAGAAATGATTTCGCGCATAACGAGTCCCAAATCCAACGAGTTTCCCACTTGTACTGGTTTTCAAGTTCGGCCCCTTCATACCATGTGGCGCAGACCACCGCTCTGGGGCTTTTGTATAACACTGGTGGAGCACTCGGCTTTATCACACACCGACCACTTCAATCCGAAGCTCGCCGACTTGTAAGACAAAAAAAGATTACTCCAAGACCCACTTATGACCTAGTCCCGAATCGAACAGGGTGCCCGCCGCAATTTGAAGCGGATTTTCGACATGGTTCGCACGCGCGGAGGTTCTGCAACCAGGCTTTTTCACTCCTTTTGAAGCCTGCTAACGTGGAAATCCAGATCAAGTTGAACCCAGTAGGAAGAAACAGTGAGGCCCGTGCCAGTTTAAAGTTCATGATGGGGCTTGCCCAAATCGAGGCCGGCGAAATGTATGCCGGCAGCATTGTTTTTGTAAAGTAAACTGCATTACTGGACGTGATCCCGGCGTGAAGGTAGAGCGGCTACTTCGGAAGAAGGGACCAAAGCGTTCGCAGAATCTGCTCAAGGCCTAGTCCCGAACCGAACCCGAGTCCCACTGGAACCCATTAGCCGAGAAGCTTTCCATTTCGTGGGTGCAGGCCATCCGACCAGGCCTTGTTGAGCATTTTTGGAGCCTTGTTGAGTTGTGAGCTAATGCCGTTCAAGAGACGGCAGGCCGTTATTGAACTAGATTCTGCTGAACACGTAAACGTGTGCAAAGTCGGTGATCTTCTCGTGCAAACACTCTTCATTTTATCATGGATATAGAGATTCATGACTCCGTTATGGCTCACCCAATTAGTCCTACGACAAAAAAGGGTTCACGATCGCATACGGCCTGGTCCCGAATCGAACGAGAGTCTTGCTAAATGTCTCCATTGCTGGTCCAGATACTTTGCGAGCGCGGACCATCCGCTCCAAGGCCTTTCTTATGATAGTAAGTAGGGAAACCCTGAGTTTGATCTTCATCCGTTGAAATATTGCAAAGCCCGCCGACTCGGGAAACACCAAGGTACCGTAGGTGACTCGGAACGTCTCTGGCCCTGCCTTGTTGGTTCTCGTCTGCCATACCATCGCGTACAGCGATCAACGCCTGCCGGCAACAAGCACATCCGGGGACACGGTAAGAGACACAAAAAATTGGATTGAAAGCGGGAACAGGCAGGCAGACCTTCATCCGTGAGGCGCGCGAGGTCGTGGTGTATGTATCCATACCCCGACAGCACCTAAAGCTACCCCGCTACACACAGGAGCCGCCGGCGATACGCACACACCGGGCCCAGCGCACACAGACAAACTCACTACAGCCCCATCCCCAGCATGGGTCTCGCCTGAGTGTCCACTCGCAGACCCCTTCCCTCTTCGCTGCAGCCTGCCGTTCAATCAGCGCGATGCAGCGCGTACCCACTCCGCTGCTCTGCCTCTTCGCATAAATGCAAGGCAGGCCGCATGACCACGACCGCCATGACCACTACCACCATGGCATCCGTACGCGCTCGATGGCATTAATATTGAGAGCGGGTAGCGTGCTCCCTCGGGAGCTGCCAACAACTCCTCGTCCCCGTTATCGCACCGGTACGTGTCCAATGGCAACGCTCAGCGCCCTGCGCGTTCCACTTGTTGCGGATACACGAAAAAAAAACAGACGAAAACTCGAATCAAGACAAGCACGAAAACAGAAACAGAGGTACACAAGCAAAGGGGAAGAGGAAACAGAAATAGAAGCCATCGGCCCGTGTAAGCCCGCCGTCTGTGACGGGGAGAGAAGACGACAATGGAAGGAATAAACAGTCAGGAAAGGAAGGGAAGAAGGGATGAGCGGACGAACAAGAGACGGACGCTGACATGGCGAAGAAGGGAGGGATTTCCTAATCCCAGTGCAACACTTGCTTGACACATATGCGTGTACACGGATGAGAGCCCAACGGGAAGATGGGTTGTGGCAGCCTGAGATGCGGCACGCAAGAAATAGTGGAATCGGCGCCCGGGAACAAGGATGGTCGCGAGCTCGAGGTGGTAGGAACCTTGCTTAGCAGTGCAATGGGGCGGCCGGAGCACTGCACATCCCATATATAATATGGAGCCAAGCCGCTGAAAAAATGCCAATGCGAGAGTGCGTGCCGTGCCGACTCGGTGTCTTCGTCGTTAATCGTCCTTTAAACAGGCTCATGTCGACTCGAGGACAGCGCATATCCGTACGGCATGCGCTGCTGTTCGTTTGCTCCAATCTGGCCCATGGTCGCGCAGAGTGGAGTTGTGCTGTACGTGGACGCAGGAAACGCGAAGGAAAAATGGGAGGCACACAAAAGAACAGCAGGGACGGAAGGGAGCTCGGAACCGAGGACGGCGGCGAGGCAATGGGGTTTGTGCGGAAGCAACGAGTCGGCGTGTTATGACCTCCCGGCCCACCGCCACTGGCAGCAGCGGCGGCAACAAAGGCATTTTTTCCAGCGGCTCGGTACCGGAATGCAGACACATTTAGCGCTCAACACAGCTGCCAGCACAGGCTCGCTCTCATCTCCCCACCCGTCACATCCGCGTGGCGCCTCCATCTACACCACACGGCAGTGACTGCACTCCTACCCGCCCTCGTCATCGCGCACGCACCCCACCTCTCTTATGCACCGGACTAGAATCTGGCGGCCCGGCCGCCGGCTCTGCAGCCGCATAAAGCACGCCAAAAAAACGACACTTGAAAAACAAAAACGAAAACGCACCCTTCTCAAGTAAGCTACACATCTCATCGCCGGACCTCTGCCTCTCTCTCTGACAACGTATCCTGGGTGCGATGGGTTCCCACCATTTCCAGGTCCAGGAGAGAACGACAGTGAATTCTGGGGCTGGCCCTCGTCCCAGCTCGAGCGGCCGAGCCAAGGTTTTTTCAAATCGTGACTCGTGAGTTTCTTCTTGGTTTCCTCGAGCTCGATGTTGTCAAGTACCCAGATCCGAAACGAGGCTAAGAACGAGTACGTTCAAGGGGCACTCGGGATTCGAATATCGGACAGGGGGTGGGGGGGGGGGGGGGTCCCGAGGAAGGTCTTAAAAATCTTTTCATAGTATAATTCAAACTAAGACTAAGCCAGAATGATGTTTAAAGCACATTTGGGCCTATGAAAGGCCCTGTAGGACATATATTGAGTCCCAGAGGTGTCTAGATACTTACACTGGCCGTGGTGTGCAGCACAGGAATATTTTTGCAATTTAGTGGTGGTATTATAAATTGTCTGAAGCACTTATTCAAGTCAGTTACTGCTTCAGATAAAATATCTTATGTCCTGTATACATCCAGAGACCTGCCGGTAGAATATACTTAACATCGACCTATTTGAGTGGGGAGCGGGCCGAGTGGCCATCAGGTGGCGATGCAGGTGCACATGACCCGGAGGAGCGGTCCGGCGCTACCCGTGGGAAACTCCTTCCCTATATAGGGGGGAGGGGGGGGGGGGTCTGGCTGAGGTCCTTAAAAATCTTTTCGACCCCCTATCCGTTATTTTAATCCCGAGTGCCCCTTGAGTACGTTGACGCAGACCACCGAGAACTGATTCGAAAATGGAGACTCGAGAGGACACCTAGTCTCTGTGACAGACCAATAAACTAGTGACGATACAAGTATGTACTAGTATATAAGAGGACACCTATTGTTTGTCACCTATTGTTTGTCCCAAGCCTCCGTTTTACACACCGCCCGGTATGGCCGATGATCTGAGCGGAAGTTGCCGAAAGAGGTTCAATTTCGAGAGACGTGCATTTATTTAATTTTGCGAGCCCGGAAAAGCCATGGAACCGTTACGATGGAGTACCCCTTCGTATATCCATTAAAACTCCGACAAACACTTCAAGACCAAGACGAAGCACGGGCAATACTCACTCATTTGGCGAGTATCCGGTGCAAGGGTACAAGGGCTTATTGGGGACATGACACAAAGACCAGACTAGCTCCGTAGGCAGAAGGTTCAGCGGTAGGAGATGTCGGTTAAATTCAGTGATGATAGTCGACTTCCAAAAAGGATTTCATCTTCTATTTATGACCTGGTCCCGAATCGAACGGGGTACCCATTCGCAATTCGTACTGAAATAAATATTGACAGAGCGCGGACCATCCGAAACCAGGGCTTATCAGGGGTTTGAACCGTGTTAGATCTGGAACCAATGTGATTCAAGACGGTTGGCGGGTACTTACGGAGAGAACTGCATTCATTACATACACTGAAATTCAACAATCCGAAGCGACACTGTAAGCGTACTTATCTACGCTCAGTGATATTTGCACTGGGTTTTATTATGGAGTAAATTTTACTCCGTTTAGTGCACGGTCACCGTAGCCTGAAGACAAAAAGAAAGAGATCTGCCCGATAAATGGTCTGATCCCGAATCGAACGGGAGTTGTCCTAGTCAGAAGGATCCCAGTGATTCTATCCATACATGAACTTGGTACGGAACCACCCACTACCAGGCCTTATAAATGATGCTGTGGACATGTTTCAATTGGGTTAGATTTCGTGCACGCGCCGCTGGCCCAACTCCCTTTGCACCGGGACAGACAGCACCTCGCTCGCCACCCCGCCGTACCCGCACCGGCAGACCTCGCCTGCGATGCGAGCACCTGTCACTGCATCCAGGGCCAAATCGGCAGAGGCTCGACCGAGGCAGCTCGGTATAGGTCGGTCGACCCCGTGTCGGCAGAGCTTGCCTAACTTGGTAGATCTGGTCGAATCAGCTGTTGAAGCCGTTTCTGGGTCTTCTCGCAGCTGGTAGATGTTGAGTTCGACAGCGGGAGGCTCTTGCCGGTTGCCACGAGCTTCGGTTATAAGAATGGTGATGTTATTGGTCTAGCACGTGGCAGCATGGCACCACAGCTCGGGTGCAGATACCGGCTTTAAACCTTCGCCGATCAAGGCACCTACTGCAACTAATTCAAGCTAGACAACCTACAGACACTATTGGATGCACAGAAGAGTATTTGAGACAGGTTAAGGACAGAGGTCAAGGTCGGCAGAGGGGAGATCGGCAGAGCTCTGCACAGCTCAGTTGAGCACACGCCGGCAGACCTTACCGAGGCGGATCGGCAGAGCTCGGCAAACATCTGCACAGCTCGGTAGGGCCGGTCGATTCGGCTCCGGAATGCAGTGTGGAGCACTTCTGTTGCTCAATGAACCAGCCTAGCTGGCCCCTCGCCCCGTGAGTTGCCCTGCATTGGGCCCGCATCAGTTCGGCGCTAACCCGAGCCACAGTGGCACTGCGCGGCGGCACCCCAAATCCGCACACCTCTCCACACTTTGGGATAACCGAGGAAAGCATGGAAAAACGCAGAAGAAATCTGTGACACACCGCAATGGTGGTCCTTTACTTAACTCACTGTTGTTCAACCGGCGGGAGCTTGCTGTTCAACCACCGAGTATGTATTATATTCTTTAGACTTTGTTGTGTAGTCATCATAGATGACTCGCTTAATATACCAGCTTATGACATGATGTATTAGATATACAGCGGACCGATGGTCCGGAATCTATCTTTTTTACCACCATCTCATGTCGTCCTAAGAATCCCAAGTCCTCTCAAAGGTTTAGGATTAAGGACAAGATCCGGTAAGTGGAAAGTGCTTCGTACTTGCTAATGTACTCTGCTACAGCATCGCGCATCCCATGTAGATTTCTCTCGGGACTCAGAGACTCGTAGTTCCAGATATCTGTTGCTGCTCTAGTCTCTGGCACGTCTCTACACCATTAGGACCCACTACCCCCCAATACTTATCAAACCTCGTCTCTCTTATCGCTCGCCTACAGCTTTCTCTGCACGGACTCGACTATAAATATTTGAAGGTCTACGGAGTCCTACAAAATCGGTCGTTCCACAAAGAAAAGGGGGACAGAAAGACAAGTTATAGATGTAGAGTCTGAGGAAATGAGATGTAGTCAGCATTAGCGACCAAGACAATAATATGATGGAAAGAAGACCAGAGATGAATGAGGAAGAGGAGGAAAGGGTGTACACCAGCGAAGTCCACATCCCCGAGGGGCACTGGACTTTGTCCTCCCTGATGGAAATGCAGATACACAGCAATTGTGTGCATGGGAATGGAGAGTGACACATTGGGAAGATGACATTGTAGTCCTCAGGTACCCCATGCTCATGCTGGGGGCAAAAGCCCAGGCATATGGAATCCATATGCCTTACAGGCATGTCTTTCACATGTGAGTGATCCATGGAACAAAGGTGTCAATCACCTTGTCCCATCTTTGTTTTTGGCCTTAAGTCACTCCCAAAAACAAAGATGGGATAAAGATAATTGACACTTTTGTCCTATGGATCAACTACATGCGAAGGACATGCCTGTGAGGCATATGGATTCCATATTCCTCGGGTTTTGCCCCCAGTGTCAGCTCGCCTTGGAGCTTTATGACAACAAGCACATCGGGACGGGAAAGTGGACATTTCAGGGTACCCCGAACTGGGCCTCATTAGGGGATGCTGGCCTTGGGGGTATCGCATCTAAAGAGGCCTGTTTTCATGGTATTATTCCATGCCCTGGCTGGACACATCCACGAAATGGCCCTGGATACATCCAGACCTACATGATGTGACTCCGTGGATGCATTCAGCTCGCATCTATGGATGTATCCACACCTGGCTGACCCAGCTTGATTTTGGATTTTGGGGCCCTCTGCAGCCCCGTTTTGCCCTATCCTCTCAGGTTCCTTGCCACATGGGTCTCTCACCTATTTTCTCCAAGGACGCCCTATATTGCGGATCACCCACTGCTATATTTCCCATATTACAGGTTGCTCGGCCAAAATTTCCCATATTGCAGGTCGCCCATCAATATTCTGTTTCCCTATTGTGGGTTGCTCACTGGATACCCCTCTATTGCGGGTCACCCACCAATATGTTGTTTCCTTATTGCGGGTCACTCATTGGGATACCCCTCTATTGCGGGTCGCCCACCAATACTCTGTGTCCTTATTGTGGGTTGCTCACTGGGATACCCCTTTACTGCAGGTTGCCCACCAATATCCCAGTGGTGCACATCTGCTTCCTCCCTTATATGCACTCATAGACTAGTCCATCTCCCACGTGGATGCAGCCATGGACATATCCACCACCCATGGCTGCATCCATGGCCTTATATTTTGTTTGGCTGGATATATCCATCCTCCTTTATATTCATGGGATGGACATGTCCACCCACCATGGATACATCCAGGGAGTTTACCTAAAGCTCCTCCTGGGTGTATCCAGCCTACATGGATGTATCCATACCTTTTTTTTTATTCCTGCCTGGATGTGTCCACCCTCTGTGGATATATCCACACATTTTTCCGGACCCAGTGGATGCATTCACTGCTCCTTTTTTCCCCAATGCATGGACATGTCCACGGAAGGGTGGGTTTATCCACCCTGCTTTATTCTTGTCATGGATGTGTCCTTCTCAGGTTGGGTGGATGCATCCACCCTTTTCTTTTTCACGCCGTGGATGTGTCCATCCTTCCCATGGATACATCTATGCCTCTTTTTCTCAACCCATGGACACATCCAGGGTGGAACTAAACAAAGCTGTGGACGCATCCATGCTTTCTTGGATGTGCTATGGACATGTCCACGCGGGGACCAAACAAACCCATGGACATGTCCACTTTGGTGTGGATGCTCCCATTCCAACCAAACAAACCTTTTCTCCCTTTTTCACCACGTGCTTTCTAATGGTCTATTCTTAAATGCCCTTATGCACACTTATATTTTATTCAACCACTCTGTGCCCGTCAAATACCCTTTCAACAAACAGTCAAAATTTGGTCTTCCTTCTTTCTGAACTTATATAAAATATATATATAAAAACTGCTTTCTGATGGCATGGCGCAGATGGGAGTCGAACCCGTGACGTTCAGATACCGCATCAAGAGGGCCTCTAACCGCTAGCCCCGTGTGCCGCGAGTAACTAATCTTCCCCTGTAAGCATGTGGTATTCATTAACGGTTTGTTGATGAATACCCTTGGCATTCTTGACAATTCGCAGTGTTTAAAGCGCTCGTTCTAATACCACAAACGTAGTCGGGGGAATCAATTGTCAATTGAATGTCCAGAATATACAATCCAAGAATCAATACTGCAGCACCATACACAGAGTCTCAAAAACGAGGAAAGCCAAGTCAAGGTTCAAATCAAAACCAAGCAAAGCATACCATTGCAGTACAGTTGAGTTAGCATAGCGCCGTTAGGTGTTTGGGTGGAGTGGGTGTGCTTTGGGGCGGGTGCTGTCCGAGGAATAGTGTATCAAACATAAACAGCTTTATGCCATTGTAGTTCCCAAAACATCATTGAAATCACATTGGGTTCATAGGTGAACCAGGCACTTAACCAACACAAATGAACCTCCGATGTAAAATTGACTCTACTTTCTTTCTCTCTCTCAATATCTATTTTCCCCAGCTATTACCATTTTCCCTCTCCAAACAACTCTCTCAACATCTTAGCAAATCCCTCGGTTGACAAAGCGCTCATCCTCTTTCCCTCATCATTTGCTCTCTTCTCCAGAGCTTCAAGGACATCTTTCAGAATTCACACTTCACAATACCTTAAAATGATGAAGTGTTCGAGGAAGATAAGAAACTCACACTAGCAGAGCCGTTTCAGGCACTCCACGCTCCAGGGCTTCATGTAATCTTTGTTCCGTATCACGAAGCCCACTGTTGGCTTATCCAAGGTTGACCTATATTCAGACAGCGAAATGCTGTGGAATGCCGCCATTATGGTGCGGACTGTTTTCCATGTGTGTGGGCTGTTGTCGCAGTGACAAGTTCTATGCTGGTAAGCAGAAATAGTGGGTCGGTCGTCTGGATATGGGGAGCACGGGTGATGTACAAAGTGCAGTGGTGGTCCCAGGAACGTCGTAGAAGTGTGAAGTAGAAATCAATGAGAATAGGGGTCAATGCGCTGGGGCTCGTAGATGCTCGAGGAGGGGGAATATTTGATGTATAGGTGCTCGGTGTTCACTGGCGGTGTACCCTCATTGGAGTACTCAAGTCACTGACCGCGTCCATGCTCGTGGTTCGGGTGTAAGAAGGTAATAGTTGTCTCTGTTTATGTACAAATTGAATAAACGATCGCAAAAGCGATCAGTTGTAAGGTACGCAAGAAGAGACGGAAAGGGGGAAGGTAACAAGGGGCTCAGCTCACCCTTCCACACCGTTGTCAGTGCATTCAGTTTTCAAGTCCCATCAGTCACTCACACTCGGTATCTAATGCAAGGCGCCGTTCCATACCCATTGCAAATGGGTTGGTGAACCTGAAACCGTGCCAATCCTTCCCCAAAATTTTCAACTCCTCCTCTACATCTGTCGTCTCCCATACTTCTTGATAAATCCTGGCACATCTCCCCAACAACAATATCCTTGCTGTTGTTGCTTGTGAACACCCGACCATATTTCCGCTGGAAGTCGTATGCTGCCTCATCATACTGCTCAATGGGGTCCGGATTCTCGAACAGGCAACCTGTTAGACCTAGTCTCACATTTAGCCTGTTCATCCCCTCCAAAATCCTGAATTTATGCTCACCAGCTTTCATTCTCAGCTCCGGCACCCGTGATGTTCTTGAGCTTTGCCTAGCACGTGCACCACGACCCCGTGATCTGGGACAAAGAGCCCGTAATCGAGCACATAATCATCGGCAGTCCGCCATCTGCTGCAACTCTTTCCATCAGTTCGCCAATAATGCCAATCGGCGATCGCCTCAAAGTGTGGTGTCATTTCTGCTGTTTTTGGTAATTCTACATACAGCTGCACCCACCCATACCCCTCCTCCGCTCGACATGAGAGTCAAGAGCAATTGGCCAAAAGCTGTGCTGATCATTCTCCGGTATGTTTGATGGGCGACCTTCAGGTGAACTCATTACAAATTGTTCCGTCTGTCTAGTGGTACAAACTGTTAATAGTAACGGAATCTATCAACTTTTAAAAACCATGAGAACTTGTTCCGAATGAACCAGCACAATCGAGCTCGACAGCTCCTACTTAACTGGTCCTACATATTCCACATGCTCCAGTAATTTTGGCGATACAATCCATAGCGCCCTAATCAAAATTAAGCAATCTTGAAGTTTAAAGTCATGATAAGCTCCGGGTTTCAAGATTCCTGCTCCGATCTTGAAGTTCACTGAAGCTTTTGAAGCAAACCCTAGGAGCTCCTGGCTCGTGTTGAAATTGTTAGTTCTGAGGTAACTGTCCTTGAATTTCTTCACTTCAGAAGTCGTGAGGCTGTTGAATTTACACCGAGGTGGACGTCTTTATAACACCTCCTACCGCTGTTTGACGTCCTGCAACCCAATTGCAAAACATCAGCTCCCACCCACAATCTAATTCACGCACCTTTTACACTCCTCCCTACGCTATATCCCCTTATTTTTTCATGGCCCCTCACTGCACGGTTTCCAAGTCAGGCCCAGGTCAAACTTCACAATCACGCGCTTACATATCATTGCTCAGATTTCCCGAATCTATCGCTGGCTTTCATTTCCGATTCACAACTAATACAAATTTATTCTGGAAAATCATGTCAGTTTCAATCAACCCAATCTGAAAAAGAAGACTCGCACCTTTTGACTACCGTTTCACTGTGTGATGAGCTGCGCACCCGGTGCATAGTTGCGCACTGTGCAGGAGATCAGCACCTTGAATGTGCAGGGTGAGGTGCACGAGCGTTCAGCGACCGTAGTCCCAGCCTTACCCGACTTACCAATTGTCTTCGGACACGCGCACTGGTATTTCACCACCCAAACAAACTCCACTGGGGTGCACTTCCGTCGATAATTACTCTGCCATCTCGTCATGTCGAACACCCTCCCCATTTCGGATCGAAAATCGTGTTGCCACCATCATATTGAATGCGATAAACCCAGTAGACATCCCCGTCCTTCTCCTGATAGACGGGCAGACCCAAAAGCACTGCGTTCAGCTGCATGTCGCGTTGTTTCATGGGATTGCGGATTCTCAATCTGTCTGTTCACATCAAACATACCATTGTTCCCCGATAGTGTCATGGTGTTTGGTGCGCTGAAACATGTGCCCGCGGTCTATGGGTGAAATCCACTAAAATGCAAATCTGATGGGCTGAATGCAATGAAGAAGTGCGCTCTAGTTCAGGATTCACGAATCCTGAAACCAACACAAATCCCTAAAACAACAACCAACCAAACTCCACTAGCGATTCCGGATGCAGTCCCAGAGAGTGCGACCGAGTACGGGTCTTTGTGTACCGATAGAAGATACACGGGAACAGTTGTTTAATATTTCTGGATCACAGCAAGCAAATCCAGGATCGTCCGCAGACAATGGTTCAATTTATAGTTTTGCAACTCTGGGTCACCCACACTAACCTCGTAAGACAGGAGCAGTGAACCAATTTGACACGCAACATGCAACAAATCCGGAACACACGTAGGACACACAAAACACGCAGGACACACACAAGTAACACACAGGACACGTACATGTACATGCAGGATCATGTAGAGCACACACACACGTACACGCAGAACACGCAAGGGAATATCCTGAAAAAGCTGATAGATTGATAATAACTCGAAAATACAAGCATGTCCCCAGGGACAGCCTCGAGGAATCAAGCCGGTGGTTCCGCCCTTCTGTAATCGCTGGAGCAGACCGCTAGTCTCTCTGCTTTACGCTTCCAGGTAGGAATCCGTGCCTTCTCCCTACAAGCTACCCACCTTATATACTGTACATCTAAAAATAACTTTACAAACATAATACATTATACATTAATCATCGGTGTAACCATGTCCGTGACTTGAGAATATGAAATAACAATTGCCAAGCTTGCTGACTGATTATTCTAGATCCTGAAAATGTCAGTTCTGGATTAGTCCCTCAAGACATTGTGGTTGGATTTGATAGCCCTTCAGAATGCCTCTTTATAGACACCCTGAACTTGTGTATAGCCCAAGAACTACCCTAGACCATTTACCCGTCGAGGCGGAACCTGGTTGAGCCGGCTCCCTATTTGTCTGATTTATTTCTGACGCGATCAAAGCCCTGACTTGGCACCCGAGTGGTCCTAGTATTCTGGATTTCTTGGGCACACTACTTGTGTCCCTTGAAGGAATCTTGGAAATCCGGAACCTTGGGTCTCTTGCCTACAAATAGACAAGTAAGGACCCTCTTCCTAAATTGGGTTCGAACTCGGTTGCCATATTAAGCCGATCAATGTTTGATGGGTGTATGACACTGCATCTGGATCTGGCCCATTCCGGTCTGAAAGGTTCTGGGTCATCACGTGATCGAATGTGTCACCTTATTGGTACAAGCATGGACAAACAATGTTGAAACTCATTCAAGATGCACTTGCTTTGAGTTCAACAAATAGGCACAGAATGGATATTTTATTCCCCAATGTTCGTTTGGACTATCCACAACCCCCTGCCCATAGTACAACAGTAGGATCCAGAACCAGCGGCATATTAGTCGGAGGCACCCAGTATGTGTGTTTTCTGGATACTCATCCGCAACTGGTTCCGGATTTGGTTTCTAGCATGTAGTTCCAGGTCTACTGACTTGGGACTCATCATAGACCCAGATGCGCGTGTATCCGCAATGGAAATCCAGAAAACATTAATTTTCAGGTTTTGGCGAATTCACGGCTTATCAGTGCAAGAGGCATGTTCTAACACCTATTCAGTGAAAAATGAGCCCAAAGTTGGCCCCAAACACAAGTGGCAAGTCAAGCTTGCGGGTTGCACATCGAGGTTGTGGTCGAAAAGAAAGAGAGTCGATACATTACCATTAAACTTCCGGTCTTTTACTTAGGTGCCATGTTCCGGTGTTTTTGGTGATGGGGTGCGTGATGGAATAAGCATGAAAACACCCAGTTTTTATTTGTTTCATGTCTATCAGTATGGGAAAGGAGAGGCATTAGATTTGAGAGCATACACTTCCCCCGAAGACAGTAGGCTACGCTGTTGATGACCGAAAGCCAGCGGCTAAACAACTACAAGGGTTGATGAGTTAACAAAGGCTCTTACGGGCTCTGCATTCTGGCGAGAACTCACTACACTGGGCTATGGGATGCAGTTCTGCTGTGTCTCTTTGTGTCAAAGGTGACCCATGGGTAGACTCATTACCAGTCTGCCTATGATGAGCAAAATATGTGGTGAGCACTTTGCCGTAGGCAGATTGGTACAACTCGGGCCATGCCAAAGGGCTGAGCCCGGAGTTTGAATTTTTGGGTGGTGCCAATCATCGGCATTACAGTGGCGGTGTCTTGCCATCATTTCTCAGTTAAAATTGAGGCTCTTGACCTCACCAGGTACAGACTTCTTGAAAGTTCTGAAGAGACAGATCTCCGGAATAGGGTATTCAGACCGTGCTCTATCTTTGCAATTTTTTAAATCAAGTTAATTTGAGCTCAGAACGGAGGAAAAGAAAAACATTTCAAACTCCGCGCCCAGGCCTTTCCCACAGCCCGAGTTGTAACAGTCTGCCTATGGCAAAGTGCTTGCCACATATTTTGCTCATCATAGGCAGACTGGTAACGAGTCTAACCCATGGGGGACTACCAATCATAATTAGTTGATTGCCTTTACCAGCAGGAGAACCGAACAGTTTAGAAAGAAGACAATATCATGATAACTGAAAGATGCGGAGTCCAGCTGGAGGAACATCTGTTCCTCCCACTAGAAGCTGGTCTGAGGAAATTCCTTGACTGGCAGCTACAGACCTATACGCTCGGAGACCCAGGGCGACTGGCAGGCGTAACTGCCAGCAGTGGCTGAGGTGAACACCACATATGATATCATGAAGCTGGCATCTGGACATCACATTCTGATGACAGACTAGCGCTCAGTGGCTAGAATACAGCAAGAAGAGGTTGGGAACCCTTTCCTCTGCCTTGACTATACCTCCCAGTGGATAGGATCCTACACCAGTAGGTCCCACTGTAACTAGAGGACTGAAAGCCAACTGGCGGGTGGATCAAGTCGAACTCGTGAGTCAGCAGGAATTAGAAAAAGCGAACCACATCTGTCAAATCCATCGGAAGATGAGCATGCCAAAGAGGCTAAGCTCTGGATTCATGTGGAATACCTCCAGGGGGGGTCATAATACTCAGGGTTTAGATGTCCCTGCAAAATCATTGGCCATCCACCTGTTGGCGGTGCGACATGGTTTGATCCTCTACAGTTCCTTTCATCTCCTTTAGTGACCTCCTGTTTGTATAAATGACCATGCTTGAGCATGTATTAGCTAGTGAACTATCTGCCTGAAATCAGGGTGAATATAGTGGACTCTTGAGATAAAAGATATATTTTTGATATTCAGAAGAGGACTGAATAAAAAAAAGTCTTGAACAGTACTCAGAAGCACGAGACATAAGTGTCCCCACTCGAATGGAGTAGCCATCATGTAACTGCCCCCATCCTGCAGCTTTCACTGCCATTGATATAAGTGCCCGCATCATCTCTTGTGGTTCAGGAGTGGTCCCCATCATTCATAGAAGTGCTCCCACTGCTATACTTCCGCCACCTGTGATTTGTGTGCTGCTTTTGATGATATAGCTCAGCAAGTTATTAGAGCCCCCGTTGCTGCTTGCCGCCACCTTTGGTGTAACTGCCCCCGTTGCTGCACTGCCGCCGCTTTCAATATAAGTGCCTTCACTCCTTAACCAGGAGTCCTCGCCATTCATGTAATTGCCCCTGTAGTCAGAGGCTGCTGCCTTCCATGTAACTGTCCCCACAAGTAGTAGCTGCCGCCATCCAGTTGAGACCCACCTTGGTATAGTGCCGCCACCTGCAGTAGAAGTACGCCCCCTCCTAGCCAGAACTGCTGCCATATGCATAACTGTCCCTGCATTGTTGAGCTGCTGCCAGCCATGTTCCCGTTGTACCTAGTAGAGCCTATCTGTTGACAGTCTGCTCTGCAATTGCTACCCATTGGCTCGGTGTCAGCTATTGTTGAATTCTGCTTCCCTCAAGAATTTTCTGGTGGTCATTAGTCTTCCTATTGAACCCCTTGATTCTCCTGCGGTCAGAAGTCCCTGCTCTGCATAACAAGTGCCTGAACAGGCTATTTGTTGTTGCTTTCCAACAACAAAGACTACCCTTTTACTCTCCATTGCACACCCTCTTGGAGGGTGATACGTACCCTACTTCCCCGAACACATCCACAACATTTGGAGTTGGAGTTGGTGATGTATTTTGTTGGATTAGATTGTTGGATTGGATAGTGTTTGTGACTCCGTTTACTGCACTCTCTGGTTTGATAGTTTGAGTTGACATTTTGATTACACGGCTGCACCCAAGTACACCATTTCACCGTGTTAGTACTTGGGGTAAAGGCTGTTGCAGGGCGTGGCAGACCTCATACTTATGCTCTTTCTCGGCTCAAACCTACATTGAGATTCAAGCGGAAGAGGCTCTTCTTCTAAATGGTAAATGCTTGCTTGTGACTCCAAAAATATGTTCGCCGCTGCCCAAGCTCAAATAGTTTCACTGATTTTTTGGTGGAACCTTGTAGAGTCTAGTCAGTTAATATCAGAAACAAGCCAGATTCTCGCTTCAGGAAAATCGTACACTCCTCATTCTTTAACAAACTCAGTTGATGCTTATTTGTCCCTCCAAATCATGTTTGCCGCTGCCCAAGCTCAAGGAGCTTTGCTGATTTTTCGATTGAACCTTGTAGGATCTAGTCCGCTGCTCTCAGAACCAGACCAGGGCCAGATTCTAACTAGAAAAGGGCAGCGGCGAACATATTTTTGGAGTGACAAACAAGGGTCAACCAAGTCCGTTGAAGAATGAGAAATCTGCCACTTTCCTGGAGCAAGAATCAGACCATGGCTGGTTCTTCGGACCATCTCAATGGACTCTCTATGGATCCACCAAAAAATCATTGAAGTTGGGTGGTAGTGAATTTATTTTCAGAGCTGAACATCGGTCTTGATGTGGATTTACCAAAAGGTTGATTGGATATTTGAAGGGAACCAACAAATAAAAGAGGATGTGAGGCAGAGGACAGTAGCGACGACGAAGTTCCAGCCACTGGAGAGAGGATGAGCGCGATGAGGGTTACAGATTAGTCAAGTAGATGGCTTGTGGGTGTTGTAGTTATTGCGAGTAAATTTATGTTGACAGAAGGCAGGTAGCAATTATTGGATTGTTGCATAGTCCAGCGGGCGGTCGGCCTTTTCCACTCGGCGGGAAGCGCAACTGTGCTGGATGTGCCCATCGTGACACATGGGCAGAGAGCAGGCCAGAAGGAAGGCTGCGATGGTACTCAGCACAGTGGACACGGCGGACACGGCGGGACTTGAGTGGGGCAGAGGCCGTTGGAGCAACAATGAGAAAACCGAGAGTCGCAAGCAAGTGCTAGAAGCCGAGAGAACAAACTGCCATGGAAGCAGATCGTGTATAGAAAAGAGAACCGAGAGGTAGATAGCACTTTTTATGCGCCGCATTCGTCGCCTTTCGAGGTCCGTTGAGGAATCGGGGAACGCGGGATCTTCCCTGTTTGATATTGTTGTGTTCTAGGCGAATTATTTTAGTGGGCTGAGAATGGCAGATGCAAAGAAACCTGGAGATAGAGTGATGTCAGACACGGCCCAGTATCCCCTAGGGTGTGTAGAAGCTGACAAGGTTGATAAGTCGTTGTGGCCATGGAGCTCCCCCTTCAGCGTGATATGAGGTCGTTTGCCTGAACAGGGGTGCGGAGGTTCGATTCTATCCTACGGCATAGGTTGACCACCATGGCTTTTTCCACTCTTCTTTTTCCCGTTCCAATCGCCGCGCCGCAGACTCTTTGATGATATTTCGTTTGGTTCGACTCCATTCGTACATACCAGGCCTGAGATGGCAGATAGAGCTCAAAATACAGCGAGCCTGAGCTCTGCAAGATACTACTTAGTTGTTCTGGTACTTAAACCGTTTGTATCTAGATAAATCGGCCTCAGGTCTGAGGCTAAGTCAGATGGCCATGGAGGTTACCCCATCAGGACCGTTTCGGATGTTCGATTCCTCCCGACGGCCTGTTCAGGGGATCGCTGTCTTTTTTTCGCGTTTTTGCTTCCCTCAGATTCCAGACTAACAAGCCGTCGTGACCGTGGAGGCCGCCCTTCAGTGTAACAACTTGTTCTTCTCTGAAGCGGGGTTTCTAAGGTTCGGGAGGAATGCACTTTTTGGTCTTTCTTTCTTTGTTTTCTTGCAGTCGCCGCCCGCTCTTTGATTTCTTTCACCTAGTTTTAACTTTCAAATTCGTTCCTAACTACAGGGTGCACCGGAAAGGTCTCAATAACGTGACCAGAGTGGATTTGCCACTACCAGTCCGACCCAACAACCCGATCCAAAAATCCGTTGGAAGCACAATTTTCCAAATTAAATCCGTGATTCCCGTAACATGATAAAACAAAGAGCTTGGATTTTGCTACTCAGGATTACGGTAATAATTTTGACTGTGTCCGTGAACGCAATTCCAAGCCCTTCCATGGGATCCCAAATACATCCGTTGAAATTATGATGAGGCTAATAGCTGTGGAACTGCTTCTATTTGCGAATTCTTTGCTGAGGGAGGCATGATTGAATTTAAAAATTGCTTATTCAATCACCAACTCATATTTACTCGACGCGAACAATTCCACGAACGACTAGCCTGTGCAGGATTTGTCGGGAGGATGGGGCACGATTAGCTAAATCCTTGGTAGTAATAAGAAGCATATTTAATGATAATGTTCCAGCCTTAGATAGTATGATGAAGTGAATTTATGTGTTCCTGATCATAGGTAAGCTCACGAAAACAATGTATCCACATTTCTTTCCGGCAGGCCCCACAGTGCAGCCGAGCATTCACGGCCTTCAGTTCGTTGATAGCGTTCGACAGTGCTCACAAGCATTCAGTCCCTCTACCAGGCAGCTGAAATGCCAGAGACAAGGAAAGAGAACAAGTAGAGTGCACTCCTGGATTTCTTGGTGACCTGGTCCCGCGATTTTCCCTTCTCTCTGGATGCAACTCATGAATGAAGAACATTTCTCAAGCCTTATTGAATTTAATTAACAAGTCTATGGCAATGAGGGACTCAGCACATGACCTCAGGAGATGTGAAAACCGTCGACAAAAGCTGACCATTATGTTCTGAGTCTAGGCCAAGCAAAAATAATGTACATTCTTTTTTTGCAGTGCCGCGGGCCTCGGCTGAGTTTTGAGAAGGCGATAACATGAAATGCGACCACACATTGCACCGTTCTCAGGATATATCACAACACAGTTGGTATTTTTCGCAATTTGACGCTCACCTCAAAGCGAAAGTGAGAAATCAAATGCTGAAATTCCAACCTTGGTTACCTTCACGCAGACAAAGTTCGACGTGTCGGCCCAATTCATTCTTTATACCAAACAGTTGCCAAGCACATTCTTCCAGCCGGTCCATTTTACCCACCCTTCAACAGCACGGGTCTAAGTCCCGATGGCCTGTTCAATCGTCAATTACGCACCAGAAAGCAATAAGTTTGATAGAAAATACCCAATCTCATCTTCACTGAACATATTTGAGTTGCCGTGATATCAACAATGGCTGTATGGAAATGTTGTTGCTCTTCAACCGGTTTTCACTCAATGGATAGGCTATTTTCGTGACTAAATGAATAAATACATGGGAGTCCTATGGAAGGGTATACCCGCTAATAAAGCTGCATATATATTATAGCGAAAAAACATGTTGTGCAAGTTGAGTAAGAAGATTTTGAACATTACATCGCAATGGGAACAATTTCTTCACCCACATCTGTACCAATCTCGTCTTCTTGTTTAACTTCCTTGACACCAGACTTGGTTTCATTGGGGACTGAGAGCTGATCTAGCAACTGGACAGGTGCACATAATCCTGCAAGCTTGTCCAGGGCTCCCTGGTGGCTTTCCTCATCAGCCACAAGCCTGGAGTCAATTTGCGCCACATCTTTGGTCTGCAAGGATCGCTCAAACAGAGGTCTAGCTGACTTCCACAACTCTATGGCTGTTGAGATCTCTCCCCTTTTCTTTCCAAGATCTCCGAGTCGCAGCATGCATTGTGCCCGACTGCGATGAACATCCATATAGGTGAATCCGTCTAGGGCTACTATCCAGAGATTCTGTGCTGTGTCTTCATCCTTAGAAATGAACACATCTCCAAGGAACAAAAGGGCCTTGTGAAGTGCCAACTTATCTTTGGATTTATGTGCATAGCCCAAATATACTACTGGCCATGTGGATTGTGATCCAGCACTCTGCCAGGCATTGACATCAGCAAGCCTTTCCAGACAGAATGACACAATCTGATGTTCCTTCCCCCAGGCTGAATGAAGTGTTTGCAGAAATTTGGCAGTCTTCCCCACCCTGAATTCCATATCTGCCCAAAACATATCACAGAAGTTGAGTCCAGACAAAAATTCTATACTGCTGAAAATCTCCTTTGCTTTGCTCAAGATATTGTCCACATCTTCTGCAGGCTGCCCAATCATTATGTCAACCTCTGCAATATTGAGGAGTGCAAAAGCATAAGCATCCGCATCTTGATCAGGTGAAATGGTTGCAACCATTTGGGTGTAGAGCCTTAGTGCTTCTGCATATTCAGATTTGACAAGATGGATCTCTGCCTGCTCAATTGTGATTTCATGATCAAAGCTGCCTCCAGACAGGCCGCAAAGACCAAGAGACTCTCTCGCACTGCGGAGTTGGGTCATGCTGTCCTCCCAGTTCCCGGTGCTTCTTGAGCAATAAGCTTGCAACTGGCATGTGTTTGCTTTCAGATATAAATTGGTTGACAATTTTGATAGCTTTTGTGCTTCACTGGCATGCACTTTGGCAGAATGATAATCTCCAGTGGCCCATTTGAGCCGAGCAAGCTGTATCAGACAATTGCACTCCTGATTGCTGTTTTCACAGAGCTTTGACAATTGAAGTGCTTTATTAAGAAATTGTAAAGAGCGGGCTGGATTCATTTCAATCTCAAAAAAATAATGTCCAGCTGCGCGATAGAATCTACCTAGGTTTGGGGCATTTAGATAAGATGAGCACAAAAACCATTTGGGACTCACACTCCAGGACAGGATCAGTAAAATGCTGGAAGTGTGATAAAACTCGAGAAATCGCAATTTCTGGGTTCACAATTGCTGTACTTATCAGGGAGAAAATCACCTCTATGAAAAAGTTTGCCTCCAGTTGGTGGTCAGTGGGCTGGGGAAAATACATTGGAATGGTGTCCATCAATGGTGTGTGACCCCTCCCAGTCATTCGGTAGAATGAGTTCAGGGATAATGCACAGTACATTGTGTCCACAAGATTGGGATCATCTGTGGATAACCCCAGCTGCAGCACTTCTTGTAAATTTCCCAAATTTGAGGCTATTTGATTAACCACGGAAGATAGCTGCTCCCCTTTATATTTCTGATATAGTTCCAGAATTGAATAGAAATGCTTGCGAAGTGATTGTGTCAGAAAGCGGGAAGGAGGTGAGAAATGTGAAATGTGTTCCTTGATAGGCATCAGTGACCGGAACCGCTGTTTGCCATCTTGATAGGCCAACGAGGTAGCAAGCAATGTGGCCTTACATGCAAGAATGTTGGGAATTGGGATGTTGCTTTGTACCAGCTCAACATCTGACAGCCCATCTGGAAGAATTGAGAGCAGGCTCAATAATTCCTTGCTCTCAGATGTAACTCTGGGGCTTGAGAGGGAAAGCTGAATAGATATGTCCAAATTTGACTTTTGGTCATATCCCATGGAGAGGAGTGTGGTCTTCTCAGTTTCCCATTGTGACAAGACATGTGAGAATCCCTCGTAGTCAACCAGATGGGCAATGAGATCAACTGCCAGGGGCATATTATCCGTGAGTCGAAGAAGTTGAGTAATATCCTCCCCCTCATAGAAATTGTCTGTGATGTCAACAAAGGTTTGCTGAGCCGCATTGTCTGACAGAGGTTGCAAGGGTGGTAAACACGGGTGAGTCCAGGCTACCTTTCCAGGCCTCTCTGCACCTCGCATTGTGATCTCGGATATCTCATGAGCCACTGATAGTGAAGATTTGAATTCAAACTTACAATCAATGTGACATGGGGTAAATCAGTCAGCAGAGACAGGAATCCTTCAATACCTCCTCGGGACTCTGTGGGCTCCCATGGGGTTTCCAGATTGTCCAAAATCACAAGACATTGTGGCTTCCTGGAGAAATATTGCACAACAGGTTTGGTGAGATCTTTACCAGGGTTCAATCCAACATGCAATCCAATAAGTGCAGCAAGCTCAATACTGTTGGTTGCAGATTCTGCGCTGACAAAGAACCTGTGCTCAAATTTTGCAGATGTATCTGGATGGTGGAGGACTGCTCTTGCAAGGCTGGTCTTGCCCATTCCACCAGCACCCAGAATGGCAATTCTGGGTGACCCCTCTTGGAACATCTTCATAATCTGGTCAAGTTCTGATTCACGACCATAGAATATCTTTGGTCTCGAAGGCAACATTGAGAATGAATTTGTGCTGGAAAAAATAAGCCTCAATTCGAGTCATACCCATGAGTGTAAGAATACCTATTTTGTGAGGTTACTCCTGGATATATCTTTTGCCCAGTTCAGTAGGTGACGTGAAAATTGTGTAGGTATACATACCGAGGAAGATCTCTCTGAAATTGTTGCATCCGACAAGGTTGAAATCAATTGGAGCAGCTCTTTGTGCATGGTGTCAGCCGTCTTCTTCATTTCTTCAACATTGCTTAAAACTGAGAGTCCAGTTTCGATCTACATGCAGGTGTTACCTATTATGAAGAACAACTCAATATACCACATACCTTGAAAATTCCGAAAGCTTGATTCACTCCTGCCTGGCATTCCTTGAGCAGTGTGTTCACTTCACTCTGACGAAATATATTTTTGATCTTATTCCCTTCCTGTTGTGCTTCAATAAATGTATAGATCTTGTGGAGAGTTCTGTGACACAGTGAGCTGGGAACATGCCTGCAGGCTGAACACAACTTACTCCAGGAATTTCCCAATGTGATCAACCACCGAGAGAGGTAGAGAACCAGTGGTATCGGATCTCATATAAAGATTTACAATGGCATATAGGACTTGGTGAATGGTTTCCATGAGGTCGGCACATTCATTTTTGTTCCGTTTCACGTTCTATGACATTCATCACAATATTGGACCCTTGACAGTGAGGCAACTCAGAGTAATCACCTGTACCATGGAAATTAATGACAGAACAGTGTTTGAAATGGGTTGAATGAATGGGGGCCCGAATGCATCATTGAGCTCATTGAGGAGCGTTAGAGCAGGAGTCAGACAGGCTGTGATGTTGGCGAGACGAATCTCAGTGACAGTAGGCTGGCGAGGCATGTTGGAAGGGTGGGAAAAATTTACGGTCTATGTGTTATATGTAGCCTTTCTGGACTGTGTTCACCCCTTGAACACACAGTAAGTATAGCCATCTTGTTTGTTGATGAATTTTCTGTTCAACAAAAAGATATCAGCATACTCATCTGTCACTCCTAGGGACACCAAACGATGGGATTGTCTGCAATGAGGTCGAGGTTCCCATCTCCGCCGATACCTTCTAACTCTTGGACCACAAATCTACCTTTAGACGGTTTTCTTCCAATTCCTTATTATTGTGCCAAAAGACTGTCGGTTCAAAGGGCAATAATTTAGCCCCTGTGAGTGATCGTTCCCATTGGCATTGCGGAACGGGAGATCAGTGGAAAATTTCCTGGGCATGAAAGCCGAAGTCCGGAGAGTCTGTTAAAAGAACACGCAACTGGAGCCGATCTCAACGGAGATCTAGAACGAAAATAGACTCGACAAAAAGAGAGAAAAATAACTCGCTGTGACTCCGTCGTGGGTAATATAATCCCACGTATTTTGAGAGAGGCACGGAACTACGTCGGCCTGCACAATACATCAAGTGTGAGGTGTATTGTGTTGCAATGACAAGTGTAGCACAGCATCTCATTCCCTTTCGAGTGGTAAAAAAACTTAAGAATACTGCAGGTGTTGTCCAAAACAGCAAGGCCCACTAAAAAAGATACCCCACATCAAACTCAACAATGTCCAAAAGTTCTGAATCAGGCCGCAGCCAACGCGTAACTGTCAATCTCCCGGTATTTGCGCCATCGTAGCCTCACCCTTATCGTATCTTTGCGTGGGACACGAACAAGAGGAACACAGATGCACACCCGCCCGCCCCACGGATCTGAGTACAGCCTTCCAATCCAGCACTCCCGTGCGCGGCACACCAAGAACTGCTGCCGTGTGCACAGCAAGTGGATTGTGGATCTCTCTCCCTCGCCTCGAATATATAATGCCCCAATGCGTAATTTTGGCAAGTCCGATTCCTCAATCGAAGGTCTAACGCCGTTGTTTCCCATCGCATCTTGTGATGATCTATCCGTCGCGGTGATCCAATCGACATTGGTCACAGCTGAGGAGGATGTGTGCATATCTGCAAAGACGGAGGACAGGTGCACTTCGCTCAATCAAGGGTTCTGCGACGGAACAGATCCCGATGTGATTCAATGCGAAAAACGGGTATGAGGTGCCACATGGGAAACAAAATCGGAATGTCCGCGCGAGCACCGAGATCTGTTGGCCGTGAGCCTGAATTGTTGAGCGTTCCCGTATGTAGCATTTTTGTCCACATCCCCGTTGATTTTCTCATCGACGGGCCACAGACAAGACAGTGCACGCGGCATTGTTAACGGAGCGCGAAATCGCCTACTTCTTGATTGGAAATGAAAGCCAGGTGCGTAGTCTGCAGGTTGAGTGCTTGGATGAAGAAAATATGCTCGAACTTATGGAGTTGCCAATCTCGTGCGGCAGATATGGCTTGAGAATATATCCAGTCGAACATTTGGGTTAAGTAGAGAGCGGGCGAACCTGCGATTCTCCGCCTGTTTGCGACGCACGTCCAGCGTGTTGTGCGAGCCTGTCTGCGCAGAAGCTTAGTGAAGGCGCACCCGCCAAAATTGGTACCCCGCTATATGCTTCCTAAAACGGAGTTGGGCACCATGAATAGACTTGGAGATATTTAGGTGAAAGAACAAAGAAGGAACGAAGAACGCACGAGGTTTTGACGGACTAAGAGGTGTCAAAGAGCTTGAATGAGCTACATACACGAATTGAATATTCGGCCCATGAGATGAAAGCCGCGTAGGGATTGAGGGGTTTCAGCGAGTCCGCAAGGTCGCGCAGCGGAAGAGGTTGCCACCGCAGAGATCGAGAATCCGAGGAATGATGAGTTAACTGGGTAACTGTACGTGAGGGCGAAAAGTGTGAAGGATCCACCAGCCTATTTTCGTGCCAATCCGCCCGAGGCGTCGGGAAGTTGAAGTTACAGTGCGGGAAGCATCGAGTCAGGCGATGAGAAGCCATCTCGGGGAATGAGCCGACCGCACTTATTCACCTAGACCCCGAAGCACAGTGACGTCGAGGCGTTATTTCAAGGCGAGACAAAGGCGGAGAAAGCATGGTCATCAATTCTTTGTCCACGAAGAAAATGACCTGAAACTACCTTGAGATAGTGGGTCTGCGCAACGAAGACATTCGTATGTGATTGTCAATAGACACGTGAGCCGCGCTAGGTCGGAGCCTTCTCCGGATAAGTGAATCCGTCCTAACCAGCCCTTGATTCAGTGACGACCTGTGGAGGAGAAAAAAAATTGGTACATTTCAGGTGGAATCGTTCCATGCCCCGGAACGTCTGAAAGTGAGATGCGGTATGTTTAGGATCCTATTGCCAAAAATCTCTGCAAGATGCGACGAGATCACCCAAGAAAGAGCACAATCTTGAGGCAAATGAGTCTTCCAAAACCCCGCCGGAGCGCACATCTAGGACTTTCCGCTTTGTACGAATAGTTTCATTCTGTTTCTGTTTCTCGATCTAACGGACATAGGCTTGGCCTCTGTATGATCCAGGACTAATTGAACTACCCTCCAAACATATCTAAAACCCTCTTTCAAAAATACTGGACATAATATATAATACTGAACAAGTGCGGGCTGTCATGAACAATTTAATTGTCCTCGAGATAACGCCAGGGATAACGCCGAGAGTGCATTGAATTCAACACATTCTATTGAACTCCAACGATGGTCGTGAGTTCTGGCTCTATGACCTGGACGTGGATTGAGTTGGTGCAACCCGAATGCATTCCAATGAAGGCACGACGGTAGTAGCGAGGACTCCGCTGGCTCAATTGCTTGCCCGAGAAGCAACTTCTTCCTGTGCAACATCTTCACCAATAGTTTCGAATGTGGAACGGGAGCAACTGGAAAGAGTTTGAACTACTAGCACAACGAGCTTAGGCCTCATCTTCGTGTTAATGCCAGTCTGGGGGTTGCAAACAACGGAGAAATGGTATGGTGCCCAAGTTTCGCGGAGACGATGCTAAAAGTCTCAGGAAGGAACTTAACGATCAGGCCGGGCACTTCAGATTTCCAACGAAAGGTTTCGTGGGTGGATTTTGGCACGGCGAGGCAACCAGCTAAATGCGAGAAAGTTATCCAGATTCCAGAGTCGGAATCCAAGGGACCACGAAATGAAACAAGAAAATCCTACGAACAAATCCGACCGAGGTTGGATTGCTTCGGGAAAAACAGTGGGGAAAAATGCCCTTAAGAACACCAAGCATGCCCGTGCTAAGCTAAGACCACAGATGGCATTATCGAAATTGTGGATTGAGTATTGCGGATGGGTAGACGAACGTGAAGTAAAGCCAGAAGACGCGTTGGCACACACGAGTTTGAGGGATGGATCTGCCAAGTCAACCGAGAATTTTGAATCCGCGACCAGTGTGCATCAGTTCCAGGTATTTCGCCTTTGACCTGAGGGCCGTTTTAGGCGAAGCTGCGTTCGCTAATAACGCCTTCTGTACCGCGCTCCTCCAGTATCGGTACTGATTCGGCGGTTGCGTTAGCGCAGCCCGTTGCGGTCGGGATGGCCACCGATAGCGAGGCTCGAGCGGGGCGTCCACGCCAGCTTTTCCACAAATTACTGCCCTGATTTGAGCGGGGCTGCCGTAGTCATGGATCGAGCTAGTTCAGAGACACAGCACCGCTTCAGTGAAGGACATGGGGTTCGAGATGCGAAGCATCAATAGTGACTAGACTTGATTCGTGATCATCTTCGGGAGTATGCATCGGTTCCAGGCCAAGTCGATTCAATTCGAGTAAGATACGCCCAGCTAAAGCAGCCTGTGCATAGACGCATGGGGCACCGTGTGGAAGAAGCCCCAGAACTTGAATGTCGAAAGTCACTCGGCGTCGCGTTGCGGTCGTGCAAAAAGTTCCAAAAATGATGGCCACCGACGGCAAGGCTCGACCAGCGGCATCCAGAGCTTTTCTCCACAGATTACTGCCTCAATTCGAGTGCGGCTGTTGTAGCCGTGCATTGAGCCAATTCCGACATGAGAGGAAAAGATAAGCGTTGTTTAATTATTTGTCACCCAAGCCCCCGCCAAACACTCGCCTCTTGATTTCCTCGATCATGCTCAGTCTCCGAATCGCGTCTCGGCCACTTGCCATCCGCGTCCCACGACAGACTCCTGCCTTACCGCCGCGCACGCTTCACTCGCGCGTCCCTGCCCCTGTCCAAGAATACGCTCGGAGATCAAGATTCACAGTGGCAGCGCTCTGCAGGCCGTAAACACGAGAATACTCAGACGATACGCAGGCGCGAATAGTCGAGGAGGGACTCCCACTGCAGGTGCGTCTTCACACTTCAATCCTCTGCATTTTCCCGTTATATAACACGCAACTTAGAACTCCGGCCCAACAACCGCCACCCTCCTCGTATACGCTGCCACGCACTCCGTCCTGCCTCCTGGCTGGAGCGCAAACTGGAAGCAGTGGGACTAACTCCTCATCCTTCTTGCCCTCTCTCCGTACTTCCTCAAATGAGATGCTCGTCAACGTCAAGTACGGGATACCCGGCGAAGTGAGGCCGATTATATATTGCGACGATGCGGGCGCGTGCGCGGTGAAGGAGGGGGAGTGGGTGCTGTTGAGCGCGAAGCGGAGCCGATGAAGGATTTGGAGCCGAGTGAGGTGCTGCCCGAGGATGGAGGAGTGGGCGAGGACGGCGCGGGGTACGTCTATGCCGCACTCTTCCCTTTTGCACTCTCTTCCGGCCATCCATGGAGCACTCTACGCGCCGTCGCTCTCCTGCGCTCTCACGACCGCGGACGCCGCCCGTGGGACAGATGTAGCAGCAGCAGATGGCGTGTTCGATCTCTGCTGCGGTGCATGCTCGACGCCCTTTCCATTTCTCCGGCTTTGCCTTCCTTCGGATTCGTTCTCGTCCTCATCCCCCTACCCTGGTATCTTTGGAACTCCGGGACATGCTTCTATGTGATATGGGATGCCCTCGCATGCCTCGACAACTTCATCAACTCCGTTGTGTCGGCGAATCGATGTGGTGCGATATATGTGCGTCTTTCTTCTCCGAAATTCGTGCTTTTCTGATGACACGACAGCTATCCGAAGCACAATGGCCTCGTCGGTGGACATCCCCGCCGCTGGTGCATCAGCCGCCATTTGTACCAAATCGCAAGCGTGAAGGCGGTCTCGATCAGCAACGTGAGTTCTGTATTTTATGTCTGACAGTATTCTTTTCTGAGCGTTCATTTGCACAGAAATGCTCCGCAACCCTAATCGACTCGCTCATCTGCGTGCTCTTCCCCCTCGTTTATGTCGGCATGCGTGCGTTTATCCCCCAGATCTATCTTTACCTCTCGCACCTAACATCGAGCAACGCGCTGACAGAATACATCATGTGCATCCAGCCCTACCCGCTGCCACCTCGCTCTCATGCTCTTTAACATCGCTCACACAACGCTGCTCTCATGGACTCCTTCGCACCCATCGACCCCGTCGCTGTGGGCGTCGTTCTCGACGCCTCACCCGTCTGCGCACGATCCGACTCGGACGGCACTACCGCCTTTGATATGCCCGTCGACGCCGAGCACTCCAGCGGCAGTGACACGCGCACGTACTTCGTCATTGCATGAGAAGTGTGCGTCCATTTCTTTCACCTCTGCTTATTCTCAAATTGATTTATCCGTCCCTCACATCCATATACCCACCCACTATTCGTTCGCGCCTTACCCTTCGACCTCGCCCAAGCTCTGTACGTCTGTCTCTTCTTCATTATTCCTATCGTTGTCTGACTCGAATTTCCGTACTCGCATGTAGACATGCATTCATCCCCGGCCCTTTGCAAGCGCGCGGTGTATTTATCCCGTGTCTATTCGTCTCGCTCTCCCAATGTTATGCAGAGTCCTGTTTCGACCCATTGTCCGCCGGCCTCGTGGCCTCGGATCCACGCTCCTTCAGCCTCCTCCCCTGTCTATCTTTTCTTCATTCTGGCTTCTATTCGTCGCTCCGTATACGTATACTGTACCCACCTGTGCCACACCTGTATCGATTAGTAGTGTACTCCCTGAAATCTCATTTCTCTCGCTCTTCACTCCTGTTGGCCTTCGCATGATGACGCGGCACAGTCTGGGTACTCGACGGACAACGCGCCTGACTGGATCTTTGAATTGTAGAAGCCCCGCGCGTCCGTTTCTTTCTCCACAATTTCTACTCAAAATGAGAATAGAACTGGGGCGCTTGTTGGGCGCCTAAATCCCATCAGTGGCTGCGCTCTCTGTTGCTTCCCTCCTCCATGTCGCTTTCTTTGAATCCATTCATCCGCCGACGTTCTTCCTCGTTGTGCAAGGTGGGATATGGATCCGTTTATTCACTGCATTCCACCCCAACTTCAGCCACACCAGCTTGACCAGACTCTAGCGCCTCGCCGTACAATGTACATACCCGCGGGATATGTTGGCTTGATGCCAGTTCTTTTCCTGGGCACACTCGGACCTGCGTTCTCCAGATCTCCTCTTATCCTCGTCGTATTGTCCCGCAAACCGAATCCAAATTGAAGCATACCATATCCTTTACTTTCGTTGCTTTGATGACGACATCTGCCTTTTTCATCTCGGAATCTCCACCTCCAGCATCTCCTTCTCTCTGGTCTATGTTTTCCTCAGGGTTTAGACAAAAAGCGACTCAGGATCAATGTCCATACCAGGGCAAAGCTGCAAACAGTGCGGACCCGGATAGATTTGTCGAGGTTGTAGGTTTCAGTGTTCGGAACTTCCTTACGGCGTTATTTTGCGTGCATGCTTGCCCTCATCCAAGACAAATCCAAGGCTCAAGGCTTGACGGTCCCGCCCCTTATTTTCGTTTTTTAGATGACAGCAACTTGATCCCGTTCGGATCCATCTTAGTCACTTGGAGGTAGCTTCACGCTGGTCGCATTAGGTTTCCAGTATTTTCGGTCAGGACATCAGGTTCATAGCGCCCCTGGTACCGTGGATCCCTGCTGCTTTGTTATATTCTGGACCCCGATACTTATTCAACCCATCGTCGGGCATCTCGGCCTTCCCTCGGCAAACCAGTCCATGCGCAATGGCCTCAAGAACTCGCACATGAATGCAGTGAGACACCGAAACATACACTGCCAAAGTAATCCCAGATCTCCAGCAGCTGACCGGCGCAGCCAGCAGACAGCTGAAGTGTAAGGTGGCGACAGGTAGCAGACGGGTGGCCAACACACTTCTTTTATGGTTGAGGGTGTCTAATACGCTGATAAGTTGCAGCTGGTCTCCCTCGGTAATTGTACCAGTACTAAGTTATGTCAGCTCATTCCTCCATCATAAATACATATTCTTCATCATCACAAGAATCATCCCCTGAGTTTTCCGACAAATCCTCGTCCGAGCCTGACTCCTCGCTGTCCAAGCCCTCCATTTCTATCACCTTGGCACTTTTGAAGACAGCTCTTCTCGATCGATTGGCCACCATGGAATATGACCCGGGTTCGGGGATGAGAACCACTCGGCGTCGCTGATTGTGGTTTGAGCGCGCCCTCGCAGCCGCTGTCTTTCTCTTTTTCCGCGGGGGCAAAGCACTATCGCTGCCTTCTTCTTCGGCATCCGGATGGGCTCGTTTCTTCCGTGCAGCTTCCCTCCGCATTACGTCCCCGAACCCTCGTGGTCAGCTGATGATGTGTTTCTTCTCGATTCTCGAATAGAGGGATGTGTGCGTGCAGGTGTCGAGGAAGTACCTCTCGAAGAAGATGTGCGTTGTGAAATCCATGTAGGTTGATGATGTATCGCTTCAAAGACTTGTATTTGATGCAGGCTTCTGTCCTGCCAGTCTTTTTTCGCTCTTGCATCACTTCACGGATCCCCGATACGTCACATTTTGCAGCCACGCAATCATGCTGTGCGTTAAAATCGAATAAGATGTAAAAGTTAAAACTGTGATGTACGAAATACACAGTCCAGTCACATCAGTAACACGACGTCGGACGAGGAGCCCGAAGGCGCAGCTGAGCCGAAGCGAGCGTGCGCGATCGAGCCATCCCCGATCTAGCCGCGAACCGCCAACCGCAGGGAAAGAGGGAAGGAAAACATAGGGAGGAAGAAGAAAAAGAAAAAGAAACCAAGCCAAGTGCAAAATGCAGACCGCCAAACCCGAGCACCAGAAAAATGAATTAGCTCAAGGTTTGAGCAAAACAATACATTGAAAAACCCAACCACCACCCCAGACGCTAGCGGTAACGGCAAGATGACACGAAAACATCAACAGAAAAAAAAAACACCAGAGAGAATGGAAATGTGCTGGCAGGACGGAATATGAAGAAGAAGAAGAGAGTTGAACCAAAAAAACAGATAGAATCACTCACCACCAGAGAACAAAGATGATTGGAATAACTACAGGACCAGCTCGCATGTCTAGAGGCATCTCCAAGAAATATTCAGTTTGAAGAGATAGGTAGACGAGAGGGAAAGGATGTGGTGGCGGCAATGGAGGTAAGTACCAAGAAGAAATTTATATCGCTACTGTTTTAACCGAGGGATATATCCGGTTGGTCAGGATATCGGGTTGCGTAACTGTTAACCGAGAGCGGCGACAATAGCGCCACTTATCTGCCGTATCACGGAGGTGGACTGTCCTGTGACAGGACTGGACTGGGGTCTCGCGCCCGCTGATGTGTTTGATGGTCAGCCAAAATTTCGCTGCAACGCTCGCGGGCCCGAAAATTCACGGTCCAGGCGAAATCAGCCACAGTCCCGGAGATTTTCCATTTCTGTACTTACCAAACAGGATATATTTTTGGCCCTTTGCGACCTGCAGCTTCATTTCGGGGAGCAAGGCTTCACTTCAAACATCGCATTTTCACGCGTTCCTATTTTTTTTTTGCATGTTTTCTTGAATCAACGTTGTCAGGCTGTGATAATGTGGAAAGCCTTTGGTAATTTGCCTACTTAATGGTAGGTTTGCGACGCGCCAGGAATCATGCCACGGTACACATGACGATGGAAGACGCGTCGTTTGGCCCATCAAACTGCAAACAATCCCCCACTACTTGCTCTACTCGCTCTTCCGCGTCGCGTTTCGCTTATCCGGCCCACGGGAAAGTCACAAGTATGCTTGTCTGTGACTGCACGCGTCAAAAATGAACGGATTCCGTTCATCGGAACTTTGTCCCTGTTTCTTTTTTTATTATTTTTATTTATTTTTTGAGGAGCGGGGTATTGGAGGGGGATGAGAGCGGAAGTTTTACACTGTCTCCTGCATCCCTCTCGCTGTCAGTCCGGCCCACGGGCGGCCTTCCCAACAGGTCTTTGAGGCCGACATTGTCGGTCGCCCTCCCGCTAGTGGAGGCCATGGAGTTAGAACCCGGCCAGACGTAAGAATCAACCTCTCGAGGAAATGCGTCCACCGCATCCGTGACTTTGGCACGGTATGTGGGGCTTCGACATTCCACAGACTCAGGTTTCACGGGGACCTAGATCCCTTTCCACCTTCATCGTCTGCGGCTATCCGACACCCACTAAAACCCCGACTGTTCTGGGCCATTCTTTGGCCAGGTGACGCTCATCCTTAAGGGTTTTCCTCCAAGTTGATTTAACTAGTCCAGTTTTCAGGGATTTTCTTCCATACTTCATTTTATTTGTCATGGCGCAATCAATGGCAAGTCGGTTGTTTATTGCGTGGAGCCAGCGATTCTTTATCATTGTTAGTGATGCTGTTCCCGTCTTCTGTATGCGTCGTTCGTTTCTTATTCTCCAGATGAGGTGAGCAGATTCTGTTACGAGGATTTTATATAGTCGGTTCTCTCCTATGTTTCCGACTTTGGTGGCTCCTGCGGCCATTATCTGCCCTATTGTTGGTCTCAAGTCTTTCCCGGTCTTCATACGCCACATTTCGGACGCTAGGTCCGATATCTCTTTTTGGCCGGGTTCTCGACATTCAGTCAGGATATGCTCCATTGATTCCCAGGTATTATTGCACGTTGGACATTCTCCGAAGTGTTGAAAGCCAGGTACGTTGTTCCAAAATTTTGCTACCTTGTACCCATCATGTATTAGCATCCATAGGAAGAACCTTATGCTCCGAGATATTTCTTTATCTCGTGTTGCTTTCCATATCTTGCGTGTGGGTGGGTTTCCTTCGGGGGTTGCGGCTGCTTCTTTTGCTAGCACCATATTCCGTTTGGTTGCTGGTCTGCTTAGGAGCGCGTGAGTTGCCGGTTTCTCCATTTCAATCTTCCTTATAATTTTATATGCTTCGGATTGGCTCATGGCTTGTAGCTTCGCCCCGGGGAGCACCAGGGCCGCGATCGCGTCCGTGTTTATCACGTCTGGGTCCACCTTTCTGCTCCCTTCCCCGGCCAATATGTCTGCGGCTTCGTTCCCGGCATTCCCGGAGTGTCCTTTTACCCACACTAGCTCAGTTGGTGCTTTCCTTTCTCTGATTCTCGCCACAGTCAGCTCGAATACGTCCCCGTTCGCTACGGTGTGGAATCCGACGTTCTGCCAGCTTTGTAAATATTTTGTCAGTCCTTCAATTGCGTACTTGGAGTCACTAAAAATCTTCAGTGGTGCGTTCAGTGGTGCTGCCTCGACAGCTTCTTTTATTGCTATTATTTCCCCAACTTGGTTCGATGGGCCCATCTCGTCCGGGATTCGTATCGCTCTGTTTCGAGGGTCACCCTCTCCGAAATACACCCCGGCGCCGGCACGGACCTTGTCCGTTGCGTTGTCGATCGCAGAGCCATCCGTGTATACCACGACTTCTGGCCCCTGGTCTGTTGCGAACCTCACATTCGGGGCTGTGTGACTTAGGTTTTCGTTGCCTGCGGTGAAGATTCTGAACGTTTCCGCCAGAGTTCCTCGAGTGGTGATTCTCGAGTCGAAGTCGGCTGCGTCCGGGTTAGCAGTTTGTCTCGGGGTTTGGTATTCTTCGTAGTCTTCGGGTTGCATCATCCTTGGATCCCACTTATTCTCCAGTGAGTTCAGCAGGTCTTGTGCTTTCTTATAGCATTTCCATGGGTGTCGACATCCGGTTATGGCTTTCGTGACCTGGCAGGATGCGCAGCGGCAGTCCACTCGTTCAGTGTGTCTTGCAGTTCCTATTTTGCGCGCAAGTACCCTGGTCTCTCTAACGAAACGTATCTTATGATTTTCCTTAAGGCATTTTACTACTTGTGGGGGGGAGTTGAAGAGTGCTTTGCTGCCTCCGGAGAATCGGTGGTACCATATTGGCATGTCATCTTGCAACTCCCGTGAGACTGCGAGCACCTCCATCTTTCCACCATACTTGCGTCCTACACTCATCATGTCTGTCAAGTCCTTGCTCTTTAGGTGTTCTTCCAGTTGGTACGGCGCCCAGGATTGGAGGTAAGCATTCATCCTCATGGCTTCGTCCACATTAAGGTCCGCAGCTACAGTTTTCTTCGCAAGTATCTCATCTGCGACGAAACACCATAGCGGTCGGTCCGGTCCGAGATTAAGGTAGGTTTTGAGCCATGTTACCGCGATTGCTTCATTTCGTGCGATGATGTCGAGCAGATTCTTCCCTCCTGCCTCCGCGGGCGCATGGACGGTTTCTTTGTTGACGGTCACCTTGTCTTTTTCCGCCCACAAGAAGTCCCGTATCCTCTTGTCTAGTTTTTCTTCAATAACGGTCGGCATTCCTTGCACTGTTGCCATGTATTGGGTCATTCCTCCAATTACCATCAACACGATGAGCCGGCGACCCTCCATCGATGGGTGGCCTAGTTCCCACTGGTCGAGTGCCGCGTCTATTTTTTCCAGGGTGCGTGACCATGTCCCTTGCTGATTTATGCCGTTCCCCACCCACGCTCCTAGGGTGCGTACCGGTTCGCCTTCTTTTGCTATTTTTATGTGGCCCGGGATTATTGTTCCTCCCATACCGTTCACAAAGCGAGTTGCGCGGACGAGGTCTCGGTGCGTTGGGGTTCCAATCGGGATCATCTCAGTCTTGCTGATATTGAATTTAGCTCCTGCTGCAATACACCACTCGTCTATGACTCCCACTAGGGTGCCAAAATCGTCTTCAGCATCCAGATACACCAGTGTGTCGTCCGCGAACAATGTCGTTATCAGCTTCTCTCTCTTTCCCTTTATTCTCAACCCTTTGAGGTCGGACTGGCGGAGGGCGTCGGCCAGTGGCTCGATGGCGAGGTCGAACAGTAGACATGATAACGGGTCCCCCTGCCGCACTCCTCCTATAACTCGGAATGGGTGTGCACTCATCTCGCCGTTTAATATCACGTCCGTATGGGCGTCACTGTACAGTGTTTTAACTGTTCCAATAAATTCTTGCGGGACTTCGAACCTTTCTAGTGTTCGCCATAAGTAATCGTGCTCAATTTTATCGTATCCTTTCTCTTGGTCCAGTGCTACAATTACACCGTTTGTTTCGGTCGCTTCTGCCCACTCTATTATTCTTTTTGTCAGCCAAATCTGGTCTCTAATCTGTCGCCCGGGGACAAATCCTGCTTGATTGGGGTGTATTAGGTCTGGGGCAACCTTTACCAGTTTCAGGGTTAGTGCCTTTGTAAATACTTTATAGTCCGTGTTCAGTAAAGAGATCGGTCTGTAGTTCGCTATATCAGCTTTGTCATTTTTCTTGTATATGGGGCACATCCAACTTCTCGAGAACCCTGTTCCTGGGGCCATTCCGTGTGTCTCGATGTCGTTGTACACAGCGTGCATCATTCGTATTACATCGAAGGCTGGCTTATCATCTGCTTTGTAGCTCTCAAACCTCTGGTCCAATGTCTTCCACACTTCGTATGGGATGCCGTCCAGTCCGGGGGCCTTGTAGTTTGCGGATCGCCGTAGTGCGTATCGGACTTCGTCCAGGGTGAGTTTCGCTTTTAATAATTCTTTTTGTTCCTCTGTCGTCTTCCTCGTTGTCCTTTCCAATACTCTTTGTATTGTTGTCTCTCTGACGGCAGGCGTTACTCGGGACCGTTCTGACTGGATTCTGTTATGGTGGTTTCGCGCTATGTCTGCCATCCGTTTCGAGTTTGTTTCATACTCTGGTACCCCATCTGCATCCATGTGTTTTATGAGTCGGTGCACCATGTCTCTTGGTTTGTGTGGCTTGTTGGTTTGTGTCCAGTACGTGCCGATGACTTCCCCCTCTAGTCTGTTCCGTATCTGTGCGCTCATGCGTGCCCCTTGGTGCTTTTGGGCTGATACTTTCGATAGTTTCTCTTGTAGGACGGCGCATGACAGGGTTCTCTCTTCCTCAGTGAGTTCGTCGTCATTACTGATTATAACTATCTTGTTTTTCAGTTCTGCTATTTCCGTTACTATTTTCGGCACGACGATCTTCGCCCTTTCTCTGGCTTTGTCGCCTATTTTCTTTTTTAGTTTCATCCATACTGTTTGGATATTGTGGTGGGGGTTCCATTGTCCGTTCTGTTCCAGTTGCTGTATCTTCTCTATCTCTTTCTGACTTGCCATTCCCTCAGATTGTATAAATGCTGCGAGGTCTTTGTCCCGTATGATATGCGCCGGCCAGACCCATCTCCCGTGTCCCAGGGTTGGTGCTTCAGTGGTGGTGATGCGCGTCGACACCATTCGGTGGTCCGTTATAAAACCCGCTGCCTGTATGTCCCACTCAAAGGTGTTCTCGTACAGGTCTCGTTTCACGTATACTCTGTCAATTCTCGATTGGGCCACTACATACAGTAGCCATTTTGCAAAATACAGGATATACAAAGTTCTCACTTTTTGCAAAGACCCAAGATAACCCTTATCTATCCACAAAAGGGCAGATTATCTTTATCTTTGGGTGTAATCTATCATATCTCTTAGACCTTTCCCCAATTAATCACCCCAGCCTCCCATCACTCCCATCTAATTGATCCAATGATCCAGATCAGCTTAAATGAATATTTTAATTGAATAAAATATTCATTTATCGCCGGGGTTGGGAATTTATTTTGCATTTTGCGCCACAACCAGGGCACTGATTGCAAAACGGATTGCACTGCCAGAAAGAGCCTTTTTTGCTCTACAACTTTGGTTTTCAGTCTATTTTTGGATTTTTTGGTGCGGAGGGCCTTCCAAGTTGACACATTTCCTTTTTGGGCCACTACGCTTTCGGCCGAAAAAGGAAATTACTTGTTTTTTACCCTCCCTAGGGCGCAGATTGACCGTTCTGGTTGTTTTAACTGTGCAGATGTCATGTCCTCTGCGTCCTGAGGTGACTGGAGGCACACTGAGCTTGTCAAATGGCCTGTAACGCTGAAATAATTCAACATCATTGATGCCACATAAAATTAATAGTTTATGAAGGACAAACAAATTGGACCCAAGACCAATCACTATTTTCTATATCCTGGTGGTCATCTCTGTGTTTTGATACATTCTCCTGGTGTCCAATGAGGATATCCTCATATTATTGGACATAACAACAACTTCAATATTCACCTGATTACATGCATACTGAAGATCAGACTGCCTGCATACATGAGCCCATTGCATTTGGTAGATGCATAGACACATCTGACTGGCTTAGTAGCAATGTGATCATCAGTGACATTGAGATTGAACTAAAGTATGTGCTAGACAAGTGTTCAGCCCATCTGCTTGGTCCTATAGTAGTGAACAGTGATAAAAGTGCATAGATTAATCACAATAACATGTCCCAACACTCAAATGCCAGAATACTGCTCAATGGATGGACAGAAGTATGAGAATTATGAAAAGTGAGTTCGCGATTTTATTTCCAAATGGGGGCAAAGGAAGCCACTGGGTGCGAAATAAACACCATGGAAAGAAAGCCACAAGGTAAAACAGTCATCCCAAGCTTTATTTCATGGAATTTGGTCAAGATTTGATGAGATAGTGTTTTCAACTGTGCGTACTCTAGTGGCTGAAATTTACACTATAACCCATATGCCCCAAAACACCATTTGGTGGAATCTTGACGAAAATCCTTCAAATAAAGCACAATATTGCTCTTTCACATTGTCAAATGCTGTTCCCAGCCTTTTCTTTGTTGTATCTGTCCTGCTTGGTGCACTATTCACTAAATGATTGGAAAATGTCATATCACATATCTCAAGTTCAAGGCCATATTTTGGGATAATCTGTGGCTTAGAATTGAGTAGGATACATTCAATACATTCTAGAAGCATCTATACATGGTTTCAAGATTCCAGGACAGGCTAAAACACTGGAACACATATTTGGGGGTTGAACATTACAATGCTTGATATTCACATGATTGGATGGGCTAATTGTCCTATAGGAAAGTTTGATTCATATTGTAGAACACTGTTGACATGTCCCAGAACCCTTAAGACGACCATGAACTCTGGCCTTGACAAATAAGTAAATTCACCATTTGCATCAGAAGTGCTGCCCTATTGATAGGAATGCGATAAAATATATATAAAATGTATCTGATAGTGATAGAGTACAATATGGACTGTTCAGCACATGTACAATTCATGCCCTTCAGAATTATGAATGAAAGCAACAGAAAGTGAATATGAGGTAATTATTGCCAGATTAGTGTCATATCATGAGTAGGTGTGTTCTAATTATATTCTGTGGCTATAGATCATGGGCCGTACAAAGTTGAACCAAGGAAAACGGCCAGCCTAGGCCCAAGGAAGGGCAAAAACGATTATTTCCTTTTTTAGCCCAGAGGCGTAGTGGTTGAAAAAGGAAATTTCATCAATTTATCAGCTATATATCCAAAAAATAGAGCATGTAGAGGCCGTTGAGCTCTATTGATCTGTCTGTACACAAAATGCAAAACATTTCGCAAACCCGGCGCTTTTTTGATGCAAAACTGATGTGCCATCACATTCAAGGGGATGCCGAATGATGATCCTTTCGATGGCAGGGTGAGATATCTTATCAGTCCAAGATATGATGGGTTATGGCAGAAAATGGCACTATCTAGGCTATCCGGTACTCCTAAAAGGGTCTAAAGTGTTATCTTGGGTCTTTGCAAAAAGTGAGAACTTTATATATCTTGGGGTTTTGCAAAACATTTACTGTATCGGCTGATTGGGCTCCTCCTTGCGCTATGGTCTGCGCGTGCGTGTATGCTCGTGTTGTGGGGTACGTTTCTCTGAACCCATCCACTAAACCGAGGTATGATTTCATACTATCAAATGCTTTGACCGGCGCGGGCTCATCTGGATGCGCAGGTAGTCTGTCTATCGGGTCCTCGACCAGGTTAATATCGCCACCGAGGACATCTGGTCTGCGCCGCCTCGGTCGGGCTCGGTACCAGTTCTCGATTGTTCTCCAGAATTCGGCACTTGCGCCTGGTGTGTTGGGCCCATATACCCCTAGAATCGAGAGGGCCGAGCCATCTACGTTTGTCATGTCCAGTATCATCGCCCTCCCCGGTACTATCACAGTTGTAGAGATGTCCTTTGTTTCTACCAAGTTTCTATTTAGGACGAAAGCCACACCGGCACTGGAGGTCGGCCTCAGCGGGTCTGTGGTAAACTCCACGCGGATTGCCCTTCCGAAGAGGGTGTCTATATCTGCCTTATGGGCATCATCTAGGTGCGCTTCTCCTACATTCAGTACTCCTATTTTCTGTTCTCTTATTTCTTGCCAAATGCGGTACCATTTGTTGTGGTTGTGCCTCACATTCGCGTTACCTCTTCCGTCAATGTTTAGGGCCGTCACTTTTATTGACGCCTTTGTATTCTTTTTCCCCTTCACTGGGTTATTGAAGGATTGGTGCGGGCCGGGCTACTCTCTCTGTGGTCTGGGGTTCGGTGCGGGGTGTGGTTGGGGCTGAGGTGCGGGATGTGTTGCATTCGGCCCTGGGTTCGAGTGGGCGTTGGGTACGTTCGGTGGCACACTTGGTGTTTGTTGTGGCATTGGTTGTAGGAAGGGTGTACCCCCGTTCCGTTGCGCCGTGTTCCTTGGTACGTTCGTGTTCTGTTGGTCATTCTGACCGTCACTCATTATTCTTCGAGTGTTGGCGCCTTCAGCGTCTCCCCTTTCCGGGGTTGGGTGCTGTCTCTCAGCCCCACGCACATTCTGTGCATTAGCATTCGTACTGGTGCCCCCCGGTGCGCGCTCTGTGCCCGGAGTTGCGAGTTGCCGCTCATCGTCGGCTCGCCGAGGACTCCCGCCCCCTGAGGGTTGGTAGCCGTCTCGGTTCGCCTCCGAACGGCTATTCGCCAGTCCCCCTCCATTTCGATGGCCTTCATTGACGACGTGGCCGGTGGTGGAACCTCCGCTGTCTCCAGCTGCCGTGTGCATTTCCGGTTCGCCGTCTGCCTCAATTTCGCCAGGGTTATTAACTAAAACCCTGAAATAGTTGTGAGTTTGATTGTTATTGGTTGCACTATGAAGAGGTCCGCCACGACTTTGCTAGAGTCGTGGCGGCTTGCCTCGTGGGGTTCGCCGGTTTCCCTTCGGCACGCCTCTTGGGGACGCACCGTCAGGTCTCCGACATGCCAGGGCTGCTGGCCAGCGGACCCCGACCTAAATAGGTCTCGCCGTTGCGGCGGGATTTCCTGGCATGGGTTTGGTGCGTCCGAAGACCACCTCTGCCCTCGCCATTCCATCCCGCTAGACCCTAGCCCACCCCTCGGCAAGCAGCCGTAGCGAAGGCTGCCCCGGTTGATTTCGGTGGATTCGGGTTGCATGCACGGCAGTGCGCACGACTTCTTCCAGGCCCAGACCTAGGTATTGTTGTGTTGCTTAACCTGTAGCTAAGTCTTATTCAGTTCTGTTTTCTTCCTCACTTCGAGCGCGCACGTCTTCTTACGGGCCGGACCCAGGTTGTGCGTTGAGGTGGTGTCATCCTCCGGATGCTCGACAGCTATATCTTCCGTGTGTTCTTAGCAGTATATGAATAGCAAATGCTTGATTTTTGTCTCTACGTACGACAGCCCTGTTATGCGACAAAACCAAAAGTGCGATACATGTATTTTTTGTGAGCGAACGTAGGCTGGGTGCAGCGAGCATCTGAGGCGACGGCGACAGTGTGCGTAGTGACGGCGACAGCGTACGCATGGCCATCCGGCTGAGGCGGTATAGGCGGGTGAGGGTGCGTGGTATTGGTGAACAGTGTGTTATCGTCCACCAAGGGTTTCGTGCGCGACGCCAGCAGTAGCATGGTCGGGTGTCGTCAGCATCTGGTGCTGGGCATGGGTGCCAATTTCGAGGACGGGCATAGTTTCAGGCTAGGCGGCTGTGGCTCCAGCATCGCCAAGCGGGCATGGTGACATGGCATAGTCCACTCGGCTTGAGGTCGCTCGTCGGTCATCACTGGCAGTGGCCAACGGCGTCGCTTCCTCCAGCATCAGATGTGTTCCTAAAAGCGTGGCAGCGAGGCGACTGGGTAGTATGTTTGGAAATTGGACGTGGACGTGTACCGGTTTTCCGCTGTTTCTGCAGCGTGGCGACTCATTCCGAGCTCCACAGGGTCCTTCAGACCCTCCTACCTACAGTAGGTCCCATCGGCATGGGGTAGAGGCATACTGCACCCTACACTGCAGTACTGCAGCGGAGGGGCATCGTGAAAACTTCCCATCACCAAAAAGATGGTGGTGGTAAGAGATCACAAGGCCCCCTTGTCCCTGTTTCTTCTCAGTACACTATCTCCACAAAGTCCTTCAATGCGTACAAGATTGGAATGGGCTACGATTACATTGCTCAACTGCGCAAGGTTCATCACACACCTCTTTCCGTGCCCCTTCTCCTGGCAATCTACACATCTGTGGCAGGCGAAACTACCGTATTTTATTGCCTTCAAACCGTGCTCTTCCCGCCCTTGACCGAATGTGAGTACGGCTCACTCAGTTCTTTGTATTTTACCATGAACTTGTCTATGCCCCGCTGCCTTGGGATTCCCTCTTGCCACCTGTGCCCTCATTTGGGTTCTCTGTTCCCCAATACATCGCCGTCGCCGTTGTCATAAACTTACCAGTGCCTCGCAGTCTTAGGATTCCCTCTCGCCGCCCCTCGCCGCCATGCCCTCGGTTTGGGCGCTCTATCCCCGATGTGTCACTGTCGCGGTCCATGCCCTCAGTTTGGGCGCTTTATCCCCCGATGTGTCACCGTCGCCGTGCCCAAAATGCGCCCTGGCAAATACATACCACTCACAAATTTCAGTATATCAAGGTCAGCTTTCGACCGATTGTCTTGAAATAACCTACCTGGCCAACATCTAAGATACTCCTCAGATGCCGATAATGTTCCTTAAGTCACCATATCCCAAACACGTCGCCGCCGCCGCTGCCAATGCCGACACCCCACCAAATCATGTCGCTCACCAAATCCTGGGTCACAATGTCAGTTCAGACCCAATGCTCTTCAAATAGCTTCGCCGAGAAGCTCCAGCTTGCTCCCTAACTTTCTGTTGCCCCATCTTTGCTGCCATACTCAGAATACATGCTAGGTGTCGCCAGCGATGACGGAACCCTCCTGAAACATATTATATCAGAATGTTTAGAATACAAAGGTCAGTTTTTGCTCAATAATTTGCAAGTAGCTTATCTGGGAGTCCTATAGAATATGTGCTCACCCCGACGTCAAGCGTCTTTCAAATCCCGCGCGGCCGACTTCGCAAGCGAGCAGCTATTAGAGAGTTTGTGCGGATCCACCCGGGTGGCTACCAAGGCATGTGATCCCGGGTGGCTCCAGTTCCAGGTGTCTTTTCTAGGTGGCTTGTCCCATTGTAACCCCCTGAGTTCCTTTTGATTCTTTTCTTCCTCAATGCTGTTGTCCTCAGCCCCCTTGTCATTGTTGCCCTCTCCTTCTCCTTCACAGGGCCAGAAGATGCTGAATTCTCCTTCGCCAGGCTTAGATGTGCGTGTTCCCGACTGTTCTTGCCTGTTGAGCATGTTGCATGTCTTTTGCCAAAGAATATGAACCAGAGGGATGTATTTACACCAACAGAACCAACGGTGATGTCATTTGAAAAGCCACCTGGCTGCAATGGAGCCACCCGGCTCCACATGCCTCGGAAGCCACCTAGGTTGCTACAGGTGGCTATCACAAACTCTCTATTGAGTGTGGTCAGTGGTGGCTTATACGCAGACAAGTACATGAGTATCACATCTTCTGTCTTACACCTTTGTCACCTCTTTTGCATGGTCATAATCTTGTCTCAAGTTCCGTCTCTCCGTCTGCAATGTATCATTATTCATTTTGTGATGACTTTGACGGTGCAGCAAGTCCAAAATAGGCAATAGACTCCGATCGGATTCGAAAGGGGTTTTCGAGACTCTCCTACCGTGAGCTATCATGGGCATTAAAGGACTCTGGAAGGTGAGCCTCGTTTATCAAAGCCGCACAACATCCTGAATATTCCACAGATTTTGGCCGACGCTGCCGAAACCCGCAATCTTCTGCAATACACTGTCCAAGAAGGATCAAGAACAGTGGCACTGAATGCCGCCCTATAATCATGGGCATTAATGCAAGGTATCTGACCTTGCGTCCTAGGTTTTGTTTTCTTACTGACCATTTCAGTATCTGGATGTATCAGGCTTCTCATGCCATCACCTTTAGCAATGCGCAACCGGGTCCCAACCCACAGCTGGGGCTTCGTTTTTATAGGACGGCTGTATTACTGGCCCTCCCTATCCGTGCTGTCTTTGTATTTGATGGGCTGGACCGTCCGGAATTCAAGTGTGGCACTCATGTCCTGACTCACGGGCACTGGCTTATGTCGGCTTTTCTTGAGCTTATCCATGAGTTTGGCTATCATTCACATATGGCACGTAAAACATATTTTTGTATACTGCACCTCCGCGCTGACTCTGACATGTGCAGGCTCCTGCTGAAGCCGATGCCGAACTTGGGCGCCTTGCATCTGAGGGCATTATAGATGTAGTGCAAACGACGGATAGTGATATCTTGCTATTCGGGGCACCTACCGTCTTCTTGATGTATGTCAATTTCCCCTACTTTCTTTCCTTCAGATTGACTCGTCTAATATTACTAGTCCCAAGAAGAAAGACGACCGCCATAATGTCATGGTTTACACTGCGGAGAACATTTTTATTACGCCGACGGTGTCGCTTACCAGAGAGGGCATTCTACTCATTGCGCTACTTTCCGGTGGTGACTATGACAAAGTAAGATTACGTTTTAATGATGGTAGCATTTTGCCAAACAAACACGCCAAGGCCATCAACGGGATCATCGGCACAGTTTTAATGTCCTCCCTCTGCACACCAACGGCTACGACCCCGACCCCGATGATGTGCGTGTTCCTCCCTCCGTGGCCCGTTGCTCACGCAGATATTACGTTCACGCACCTCCTCTCTGTTCTCAAGGATGACATAATTCCTGTCAGCCGCACAATATCCCAACGGACACGCCTCCAGTTGCTGCCCGCAATATGGGCAGATATCAGGTCTAGGCATGGTCATTAATGGAAGTGGGAAGGGGGAGACACAGCGGGAGGTGGTGGTAAGAGGAAGAGGAGCACATTGCGTGGCTGTGACACGTTGACAACTCCGCCAAAGTGTGCTGGATGTCAAGCCGAAGAGTGCCGGATGCCGATGTCATTGATCATAGCATTGATCATAGCAAAAACTATAGCATTCCCAACTCCCAGTTTTTGTGAAGGACGGAACCAACCTGAGGTTTGGGTTCCGCGTTCGGAGAGGAAGAGGTGCGTTCGAACGCAGAACCCGGATCCGAACCTGATGCACTAATTTGCAGGATTTTGACCGCAATTGTGAGTTTTTTTCAGCATGTAAAAATATCTAATACTCACTCATAGTAGCGAGCATGCTCTGGTATCTCAACCAACTGAATTGAGGCGATCATCGCACTTTCTGGCTCAAAATCATGACACATCACTTCTTGGCGCATTCATCAGTTGGACCAAAGTTGGACCAAATTCTGTGGTGCATGCATAATCCCGGCCAGAACACCCCATACAATCATTCTAAACATAATAAGGCCAGTATGAACACTGGGGGAATGTTTCCTGCCCTGAAATTTGCTTACCAAGACGTGGTTGACGAGCTTCGGTTCGAATGCATTCGAATGCTGAACCAAACCTGAACCCGGGCTCAGGTTCAAGCCCAGTGAGAAACCCAGCTAGGCTTATCGAGCTAAAACGAGCCCGATCGAGCAATCAAGGTGAAATGAGGGAGATCGAGGTCAAATCGAGGAACTGCTGAATTGTGCTCAAACAATTTTGATGCATAAACATAAAATTATGCTGCCTCAACACGCCTCGTTGACGACTTCTTGAGCGTCCCGGAAATTTTGTCAAGTTGCGACGACGTCATTGTTTGATAATTCAAAGAAGTCGTACGACTTTTGTAAATGCCTCTTGTCTCCTCCCACATCTTGCCCATATCATAATATCTGTCCTCTCTTCAGCGACCTGAGTCAGCGCTTGCCCCTTCGCTCTCTCTGCCTCATCACCATCTGCAGTAGTTTCCCTTGACAGACACTGTAGAATCAGTTGTAGCTCGTGCCTCGCTTGATTTACATCTGCAGCTGCCTGGATGCGTATGGGCTCGCGCTTTATATCTTGGCGCACCAACTATTGCTTGCCTCTGCCTACGATCCATTTGTCTCAGTAGTCATTGGAGGCTCGACCCAACAAGACTTCAAGTTACCTCAAGATCTCTCAGGACTTAAGGCTTCACGCTCCCAAGACCTTTGGTGGCAAATTCCGCAAAATTCAAGACAATTCAAGACAGGCCTGATGACGGTGATACTTCAATGTTTCAAGATATCAGTACTTCGGTGGAAACTGCTGCAAGACGGTCTCGAGAGTCGAATATTCAAGACCATCAAAGACTCTTCGAATCGTCTGAATGGATAACATCCAAGTGCTACCCATTACTGGGCCGTAACCCCGATCTGTGTACATCCCGACTCAATTTTTCCTTTCATATTTGCGTGCTGACAATGTGAGTCCAAGACCTCGGCAAATACATACGGTGCAGATGGTACACGCGATCGCGGCTGTATTGCGATATCCTACGACGTAAGTCTGTGCTGTGTGGGAAAACTTTCTCTGATACTTGACCACAGGCGACAAATAACTCAGGGAGATGAACAATTCCCCACGACTTAGGTAATGCATATCTGAGACTTTATGTTCCTCATCTTGACTGCAAGAGACTGGGAACCCTGCGTGGCTGCGACCGAAATATTGCTTGCAAGATCGCAGCGGAGCAACAGCAAGCTACTGCGACCAATTTGTGACTCCCCGTCGTCTTTAATCTGTATGTTCTGTTCTTGTTTCTTGAGCTTTTGTGTCTGATCAAATCTGCATTCTTATGTAGGCGGCGCGCGTGGGACCTGCAGCAGATGGCATTTCAGAGGGAAATTCGGGCAGGCGGGACAGATGAATGTACCATGTAGCAGCTACAGTAAATGTGATTTATTCCACAACACCTCGACGTGCCTCGTTCAGCTCAATAATAGCTTGATGTGTCTCTATTCACCTCGTTTGGTCTCGATTCGGATCGAGACACAACGAGCCCAGTCCGGATTATCGAGGCAAATCAAGGTGTTGTTAAATTCCTCGATCGGCCTCGTTTTAGCTCGATATCCCTAGCTGGGTTTCTCACTAGGGTTCAAGGTTCAAGGCTGCCCAAACCGAACACCAGGTTCAGGTTTGGTGTTCAGAGCGAAAGGCCCTGAACCTGAACCAAACCAAATCGAACGGGTATCCCTCTTGTATCTCACTACTTTGTGGGCGCGTACCATCCGCTCCAAGGTCTTTCAATGCTGTGGAAGCATTGAGTTTTATCACGGATAAGAATGGTGTTGGGGCAAAAAAAAATTCACTACAGCCTGGGAATGGCCTACCATTTGGGACTCCCTAGCTGGCCACCATAGCTAGCTGGCCACATCAGGAAAACCTCACTTTGCTAGGTAGCACTCAGTAGCCACAGTAGGATTGGTATCCCGGTAGGCAAGTCCCCAAATAAGTAGCCTTGGTAGCTGCCATATAAATCTTGGTAGCGCCTGGTAGCTACCATACAAGCTCAGTAGTGCGTGGTAGCACTGGGTAGGAATTGCTACTAGAGCTACCAGAGCTACAGAGAATTGGTTTCTGAAGCAATAAAACAAAAGAGAATCCTGTTATTGCGTCGCTCTTATCGGGGCTTGCTTGCCAACACTGGGCTCCAGACAATCTCGGAATCACGGCTTAGCAACTTACTTCTTACCAGGTCGCATAATGCAATGTTCGCGGCCAGAATCGAACACAGGATCTCTTCAGGACATATAAATTTCAAGGAGTACAAAACTACAGCTACACTATCGGACCACAAAGATAGGTGCTATCATCAACTCACAAGGACATCCACTTTGGGATTGGGATAGTACTAGTGACCTGCGCCATTATACTTGACTGTTGGAACTTTGAGTTGATTACTGGCTTGGATTTGCTGTCCATTCAATGTGCCTTGCATTAGATTTCCTCCATCCTTCCCATTCAGACACATTGCTATTCACTGTTGAAGCCAAAGCATCTACCACAGCAAGGAAAAAATCAGTCAAGGCCGCACACAAGACCAGAGTCTCTTAATACTCCATGGTAGAACTAATGGAAATCAAGAGAAGTAAGTAAGGAATGAAGGCACCTCCAAGTGTTACTGAACACAGCACAGAGTAGGATTCAATGAAGAACTGGGCTTTGACTGAGAGCTACATGGAGGCAGTAAAGTTCTAGCAAGAATAAAGTCAAAATTGATTTCAATTCTGGTGTGATACTCGTTGCGTAATCCGTTGTAATTTGGGCGTAAACAGCCACAGAATCAACTTTCAAATCAATCACTGTGACTTCCCCTATTTCAAGACTGGAAAATACTATATAGTACTACCAAGGACTGCATAACAGACTACTGAGTGCTACATAGCCAATATACAAACCTACAGAGTGCTATCAAGCCAGCGTGCTGAGCTTACTGCTGCTACCAAGCCACCTACCAGATCTACCAGCACCACTGGTGCTACCAGAACTGCATAACAGACTACTGAGCGCTACGTAGCCAATATACAAAGCTACAGAGTGCTACCAAGCCAGCATGCTGAGTCTACTGCTGCTACCAAGCCACCTACCAGATCTACCAGTACTACCGGTGCTACCAGGCACTACCAGGCAAATATTTCACTGCTACCAGAGCTACCGGGAGTAGGTGGCACTGCTGTATGCAACCAAGCAATTTACAGTTTCCTGATGCACATGGCATATGCAACCACCATGCTTGAAGATTTTAACTGCTGGTGAATGAGGGATTGAAGCTCGATGCACGATGAAGGTTTGGACCAAATTTGGCGCCAAAATGATGGGTTGATCGAAAGCTATGGCATGTCTGATCTTGATCCGCGGGGTGGGACAATCAATTTCTTACGTTTCCGCCGCCTGCCGGATTTGTTTTCCGCCGTTCTCCACCAATTCTGCGTCGTTTGAGGACTTTTTAGGCTCATTCTGTCCGTCTCATGCATATCATTCATAAAAAACAACCATATATGACCTCGGGCCAGACTCGTATGCGCCATGCGCTCAAGAAGGTGGCACAACTTTTTTCAAGATGCTCTTTCTGGCCAGCCCCATATTATATGACACTGCTGTGCTCCCATTTTGGAACCTGGTACAGGGTATTAAAATATGGCATGCATTGCCCTGAGATATGTCTGAAAATTCTCCACACTCTGGTTCCCTCACACAACTGCCTATTACCCCAAACCACCAAATTTTGGTGTCCCAGATGGTCGGATTTTTTGGAGCAGCTGCAAGCTCTATGTACTGGACTTAAGTATCCAGGTATGTCCCAATGCTTCTCATAAAACTCCCTGTATCTTAACTTGAGCCTCTGCAAGATGTTTCTCGTGGGGGACACTCGTTCAGTCGGGACTCGGGATTTCGGGTGTCTCCCTTCCCATTGACACAAAATTTTCCACCGCTCACAAAAATTTGTACCTCCAATATTACGATGTGAAATGGTCCCTACGATCCCTCTCTATGATTCCTGATGGATGTGGCCAGATTGCAAGTCTCCAATGCATTATTCCGCGGGGTGGCCAGCTAGGGTGTTATTTGGCGATGTTGTACCCGCGTCCAAAATAAATTCATTGCAACATCAAATCATCATATATTTTGGCGGAAGTTGGCTTGAACCCTTCGTAGGAAGGGGGCCTTCAATCCTATATAGTTCGTGCTTGATATTCGCCCTACAGGTGGAGATAATTATGCATAAATGCTTAGGTGGCCAGCTACCCGATAAAAAATACTAGTCCCAAATCGAACGGGTACCCGCGTGCAAATGGTTTTCTTATCAATAGTGCCGGGGTGAGGACTATGCGCAACCAGGCCTTGCTCTATGTGGTTTGGACCTCGCTAGCGTGGGATCCCGGGTTGATCTTTGCATGGCGTTAACCCAACTAAGCAAATGTGCATTAAGACTCCTGTAAAAAATCCCAAGACCTTTCTCATAACACTGGGGAAGCGCTGTTTTGTTCCCAGTGAATGGTGCTGGGCGAAAAAAATTCAAACTCGCTTGGGTCATGACCTGGTCCCGAATCGTACGGGAGCCCCAATTCTAATTTTCTTTCCAATAAATTTCGAGTGGGTGTGGACCACCGACAACCAGGCGTTGTTGAGCGTAGTTTAAACGTTGGCAATCTGGCACCTCAGATTGATGTCGCATGTCCATGTCGCTGACAGAAAAGGAAAGTATTTGGACCCCGGACCAAACTTTAACTCCCACGGAGGCAATATATAAATTCCTCAGCAGTAACGGAACATCTTGCGGATTGCCCTTTCAAAGCATTAGTGCTTCCTCGATTTAAGGGCGACCGAGATGGAAGAAGACGGCAAAAACGATTTCGCGCATAACGAGTCCCAAATCCAACGAGTTTCCCACTTGTACTGGTTTTCAAGTTCGGCCCCTTCATACCATGTGGCGCAGACCACCGCTTTGGGGCTTTCGTATAACACTGGTGGAGCTCTCAGCTTTATCACACACCAACCACTTCAATACGAAGCTCGCCGACTCGTAAGACAAAAAAAGATTACTCCAAGACCCATGCATGACCTCGTCCCGAATCGAACAGGGTGCTCGCCGCAAATTTGAAGCGGATTTTCGACATGGTGTTCGCCGCAATTTGAAGCGGATTTTCGTACGCACGGATGATCTGCAACCAGGCCTTTTTCACTCTTTTTGAAGCCTGTCAATGTGCAAATCCAGATTAAATTGAACCCGGTAGGAAGAAACAGTGAGGCCCGTGCCAGTTTAGAGTTCATGATAGGGCTTCCCCAAATCGAGGCCGGCGAAATGTATGCCGGCAGCATAGTTTTTGTAGAGTAAACTGTATTACTGGACGTGAACCCGGCGTGAAGGTAGAGCGGCGTGCCTTTGCTACCTCGGAAGAAGGAACCAAAGCGTTCGCAGAATCTGCTCAAGGCCTAGTTCCGAACCGAACCCGAGTCTTACTGGAACCCATAGGCCGAAAAGCTTTCAATTTCGTGGGTGCGGGCCATCCGACCACGCCTTGTTGGAGCCTTGTTGAGTTGTGAGCTAGTGCCATTCAAGAGACGACAGGCCGGTATTAGAGAGCTTGCGCAAAGCCACCCCGAGTGCGGGGTGGCTTTGGATTGAGCTTGGTATGTCCAACCATCGATAGGTCTGGTCTAGGTGCCCTAGAGCATCATTTCAGTGTCCATTTGGTGCATCCAAAGCAAGGAGAGCATTTAAGATTCATTTCAGAACCTTCACTTTCCAAGCCACCCACGCTCAGGGTGGCTTTGCGCAAGCTCTCTAACGTCTCCATTGCTGGTCCAGATACTTTGCGAGTGCGGACCATCCGCTCCAAGGACTTTCTTATAATAGTAACTAGGGAAACCCAGAGCTTGATCTTCATCCGTCGAAATATTGCAAAGCCCGCCGACTTGAGAGACACCAAGGTGGCCCTGCGTTGTTGGTCCTCATCTGCCATACCATCGCGTATAGAGATCAACGCCGGACGGCGACAAGCACATCCAGGGACACGGTAAGAGAAACAAAAATTGGAATTGAAAGCGGGAACAGCCAGGCCGACATCTTCATCCGTGAGGCGCGCGAGGTAGTGGTGTATCCATACCCCGCCGGCACCTACAGCCACCCCACTACACACAGGAGCCGCCGGTGATACGCACACATCAGGCCCAACGCACACAGACGGACTCACTACAGCCCTATCTCCAGCATTGGTCTCGCCTGAGTGTCCACCCGCACGGCCCGCTTCCTTCGTCGTTGCAGCCCGCCGTTCAATCCGCGCGATGCAGCGCGTACCCACTCCGCTCCTCTGCCTCTTCGCATAAATGTAAGGCAGGCCGCATGACTACGACCGCCATGACCACGACCGCCATAGCATCCGTACGCGCTCAATGGCATTGATATTGAGAGCGGGTAGCGTGCTCCCTCGGGGGCTGCCAACAGCTCCTCGTCACCGTTATCGGACCGGTACGTGTCCAATGGCAACGCTCAGCGCCCTGCGTGTTCCACTTGTTGCGGATACACGAAACAAAAACAGACGAAAACTTGAATCAAGACAAGCACGAAAACTGAAAGAGGTACACAAGCAAAGGCAAAGAGGAAACGGAAACGGAAACAGAAGCCATCGGCCCATGTAAGCCCGCGCCATCTGTGACGGGGAGAGACAGTGTCAATATCAGAATTCAGATGAAGATAAGGGAAGGAATAAACAGTCAGGAAAGGAAGGGATGAGCGGACGAACAGGAGACGGACGCGGACATGGCAAAGAAGGGCGGCATCTCCTAATCGCAGCGCAACAGTTGCTTGACACACATGCGTGTACACGGATGAGAGCACAATGGGAAGATGGGATGTGACAGCCTGAGATGCGGCACGCAAGAAATAGTGAACTCGGCGCCCGGGAACGAGCTCGAGGCGGTAAGAACCTTGCTTGGCCGTGCGATGGAGCAGTCGGAGCACTGCGCACGATATATAATATGGAGCCAAGGCGCTGAAAAAATGCCGATGCGAGAGTGAGTGACGTGCCGACTCGGTGGCTTCGTCGTTAGCCGTCCTTCAAACAGGCTCATGTCGACTCGAGGGCAGCACATATCCGTACGGCATGCGCTACTGTTCGTTCGCTCCCATCCGGCCCATGGACGCGCGGAGTGGAGGTGTGCTGTACGTGGACGCAGGAAACGAAAAATGGGAGGCACGCAAAGGAACAGCAAGGACAGAAGGGACGGGCGCTCGGAACCGAGGACGGCGGCGAGGCAATGGGAGTCTGTGCGGAAGCAAAGAGTCGGCGCGTTATGACCTCCCGGCCCACCGCCACTGGCAGCAGCGGCGGCAACAAAGGCATTTTTTCCAGCGGCTCGGTACTGGAATGCAGACACATCTAGCGCTCAACACAGCGGCCAGCACAGGCTCGCTCTCATCTCCCTCGCCCCGTCACATCCGCGTGCGTGGCGCCTCCATCCAAACCGCACTGCAGTGACTGCACTCCTCCCCGCTCTTGTCATTACCCACGCACCCCACCTCTCTTATGTACCGGACTAGGATCTGACGACCCGCCCGGCTCTGCAGCCGCATAAACCACGCCAAAAGAAAACGACACTTGAAACACCAAAACGAAAACGCACCGTTCTAAAGTAAGCTACACATCTCATCGCCGGACCTCTGCCCCTCTCTCTGGGAACGTATTCTGGGTGGGATGGGTTCCCACCATTTCCGGGAGAGAACGACGACTCGTGAGTTTCTTCTTGGTTTCCTCGAGCTCGATGTTGTCAAGTACCCAGATCCGAACCGAGGCCAAGTACGAGTACGTTGACGCAGACCACCGAAAACCGATTCGAAAATGGAGACTCGAGAGCGATGTGGACACATTGTTTGCCCCAAGCCTCCTTTCTACACACCGCTAAACTGAGGTATGGCCAATGATCTGAGCGGAAGTTGCCGAACGGGGTTCAATTCCGAGAGGCGTGCATTTATTTAATTTTGCGAGGCCGGAAAAGCCGTGGTGGAGTGTGGATCTCGAAACCGTTACAGTGGGACGAAGCACGGGCAATGCCCACTCAATTTCGATGTATTTGGCGAGTATCCGGTGCAAGGTTACGAGGGCTCATTGGGGACATGAAACAAAGACCCGACTCGCTCCGAAGGCAAAAATAAATAAAATCGTTTTCCGTCAACAAAAAGTTAAATTAACACAACTCCCGAATGACCTAGTCCCGAATCGAACGGGATACCTCGAGGTATATCGCGGCCTTTCTCTTAGGCATGGATATCGAGGGACGGACCATCCGCAACTGGGCCTTGCTGACGATGTGTTGCACCTAAGTTCGCCCTGTTTAGAAATCTGCAAGAGTCAAATGTCGGAAAATCCCAATTTGCTTGATCACACCTGAGGAACCCAACTAATCCCACGTATTAGAGGGGAGATATATACGTGCTCCCCCTCTAACTCGGGGTGCTTGGGGCAATTCCTCCAGCGCGCGCTAATTACGCCTAGCTATTTAGCTATTACCCCGTAGATAGCCAATTATCAGTGGTATTTAAAAGATATCGCGCGCTAGCTATTAATACATCAGCCGCCGCTCGCATCACGGCCCATCAAGGCCATCAAGTCCGCCAAAAGGCGGTGAAGGCATCAGCGCTGGCGCGCCCTGATGCCATCAATCCTCCCGCCCTTCACGCCGCACAAGTCCACGCCCGCCGCACCAGTGCATGTAAATTCATGAAAATAATCCCCGATGCTCCCTTCAACAAACAGAGTGTATCTGCCACCTCATACGGATACAATTGTGAAATACAAAGCATGAAATTCATTAATTTATACAAATATAGTCAAAGCCCGTACATTAATGAGTGAAAACCAGATAGTCGGACTGCAAAAAAAGGACCTACGAGGGGGCACGGTGCGGGGAATCGTCCATGACACGCATAATCTTCTCGAACACATCGGCAACGGCCTCCACGTCGACATCTGCGCTGGCCTCGTCTTCTTGTTCATCCGCCGGCGACACGGGCGCGGGACGCGATTGAGGGAGAGGACACCCAATCGCTGGCACATCCCTCATCTCCACCTCCCCATCCTCTGCTGAGGACACAGCACCAGGCATCGGAACACGATGTTCCTTGTTCACGCTAATCCCGGGGACAATTGACGCGGTCACGCCCGCCTCCTTGCTGAGTGCAGCCAGGCGCTCCATGTGCAGGCCGTTGAACCTTCCACGCTGCATCCGGTGTACCGCGACTTGGTGCGCCAGGGCGGTGCTCCCCTCGTCAGTCAGGCGCCGCTCATGATAGATGAGGAAAGCCTCCTCGTCCACCATGAACGTTACAAACCTCGGAATCTCGAGGTTCAGGCGTGCAATTTCCTCGTCAGCACGCAACAGCTTGAAATGTTGGTCCATCACCACCCGCCCCGCCGGCTGCGCCCATGGCTCGCTCCGGATATCCTCCCACCCTTCACGCAGCAGATCGAAGTCCGCGAGGAACGCGTAGTCAACAATCTGCTCCCACGAGAGCTCATTTCTTGGCGGCGACATGGCGGCAGCAGCCTCGTTGTACCGCTCCAGTGCGCTCTTGACTCCCTTCGACCGTGCTTCCAGTGCCTTGGCGATGTGTTTCCGTAGTTTGTACCCTAGGACGTCAAGCCTTCAATTTGCTGCCAGAGAAATATTCCCTTGACTTACCCTTGTCCGACATATTGACCTTTGACAGCTCAAACATCCGGGCGACCACAAGGCCCTCCAGCGTGTCTAGCGTACGCTGATACCGCCGCTTGCTGACCATCATCACCGTCACCACCCACTCTTCGTCTCCCGCGACCCAACGCCGGGTGATACCCAGCCGCACCTCCAGGTCCTGCACGACGGCCAAGCCCTTCGCACAGAGCTCCATCGCATGGCGGCGCTGCGTCTCAATCCATCGCGTCTGTGCTGCTGCGTCAGCATAAGTCGTGTCCGTCACCGCAGGCACGAAGGGCACGTCCACATTGCGAATGATATCTAGCCGTTCTCTGCAAAGTCCACCTCAATCAGTTAACTGAAATAGAATTTTGCAATAACACGTACTCGTGGTCCAGGAGATTTACCAGCTTCTGGTAGTACTCCATCTGCAGGGTCTCTTGGACTGGCTCCTTCGACAACCCTGCCAGATACCCCTTCTCCTTCTCCAACCACGTCTCGAACACCGACCGCGTCGTCACCCCCATTGACGCCATCGTCTCCCGAAGCAGCGGGAGCGTTTGCTTGATCTGCAGGGCGCGGTGGTATTTTCTGGCAAGAAGCAGAGCTGCCACGGCGTCCGTCAGTGGTAGAGTCAAAAGCAGGTCCCGGCGAACAACTCACAGAGGCCCTGGTACGCATCTGCTATGTCCGCGTGCTTCAAGTACGCCGTGATAGCCTGCTGGCGGTGGAACGCGGATGCGTAGCGTGTGGTGGAGGCCAACGCGTTGGACTTGGAGAAAAAGGACTCGCACCCCTCCAAGTCCTCCAACCCAACGCCTTTCACGTACGTCGAAAGGTTGCTGAGCTGGCAGCGGCGGTTGTGGGCGTGGCCATGGAATGCACCAATGAGTGCCTTGAAATTATTGTCGGCGGCGAGGGAGGAAAGTGCGGGGTGCATTCGCACCATCTTTCCGTACTTGCACCCAATGTCGTAGCCTAAGCCCAGCTGACACAAGACACGTAGTAGGTGCGCTGTGATCGCGATGATAAGCCGTGAATTCGCCAACACCTGAAAATTAATGTTTTCTGGATTTCCGTTGCGGATACGCGCACATCTGGGTCTATGACGAGTCCCAAGTCAGTAGACCTGGAACTACACGCTAGAAACCAAATCCGGAACCGGTTGCGGATGAGTATCCAGAAAACACACATACTGGGTGCCTCCGACTAATATGCCGCTGGTTCTGGATCCTACTGTCGTACTATGGGCAGGAGGTTGCGGATAGTCCAAACGAACATTGGGGAATAAGATATCCATTCTGTGCCTATTTGTGGAACTCAAAGCAAGTGCATCTTGAATGAGTTTCAACATTATTTGTCCATGCTTGTACCAATGAGGCGACGTGTTCGATCACGTGATGACCCAGAACCTTTCAGACCGGAACGAGCCGGATCCGGATGCGGTGTCATACACCCATCAAATATCGATCGGCTTAATGTGGCAACCGAGTTCGAACCCAATTTAGGAAGAAGGTCCTAACTTGAGCTATGAAGGGGACCAGGGTGTCTAATTGAAGACATAAGACCCAAGGTTCCGGATTTCCAAGAATCCGTCAAGGGACACAAGTAGTGTGCCCAAGAAATCCAGAATATTAGGGCCACTCGGGTGCCAAGTCAGGGCTCCGATCGCGTCAGAAATAAATCAGACAAATAGGAGCCTGCTCAACCATGTTCCACCTCGACGGGTAGACGGTCTAGGGTAGCTCTTGGGCTGCACACAAGTTCAGGGTGTCTACAAAGAGGCATTTTGAAGGGCTATCCAATTCAACCACAATATCTTTGGGGACTAATCCAGAACTAACATTTTCAGGATCTAAAATAATCAGTCAGCAAGCTTGGCGATCGTTATTTCATATCCTCGAGTCACGGACATGGTTACACCGATGATTAATGTATTATGTTTGTAGAGTTATTTTTAGATGTACAGTATATAAGGTGGGCAGCTTGTAGGGAGAAGGCACGGACTCCTACCCGGAAACGTAAAGCGGAGAGACTAGCGGTCTGCTCCAGCGAGTACAGAAGGGCGGAACCACCGGCTTGATTCATCGAGGCTGTCCTTGGGGGCGTGCTTGTATTTTCGAGTTATTATCAATCTATCAGTTTTTCGGGATATTCCCTTGCGTGTTCTGCGTGTACGTGTGTGTGTGTTCTACGTGGTCCTGCGTGTACGTGTACGTGTCCTGCGTGTCCTGCGTGTTGCTTGTGTGTGTCCTACGTGTTTTGCGTGTCCTACGTGTGTTCCGGATTTGTTGCGTGTTGCGTGTCAAATTGGTTCACTGCTCCTGTCTTACGAGGTTAGAGTGGGTGACCCAGAGTTGCAAAACTATAAATTGAACCATTGTCTGCGGACGATCCTGGATTTGCTTGCTGCGATCCGCAAATATTAAACAACTGTTCCCGTGTATCTTCTATCGGTACATAAAGACCCGTACTCGGTCGCACTCTTTGGGATTGCATCCGGAATCACTAGTGGAGTTTGGTTGGTTGTTGTTTTAGGGATTTGTGTTGGTTTCGGGATTTGTGAATCCTGAACTAGAGCGCACTTCTTCATTGCATTCAGCCCGTCGGATTTGCATTGTAGTGGATTTCACCCATAGACCGCCGGCACACGTTTCATCTGGAGCCCACCGCGAGGGGCCAGTTGTTCATTTGTACGTTGCTCGCGATCTTGTGGATTTTTCCCAAGAGACAAAAGCTGTTCTTCAGAGTAAAATCCTGAAAACAGTACTTTAGGCCTTCTGTCCGTATACAGAAAAATTTGGCAACATTTCGCGTCAGGCACCTCGTGAGGAGCCAGATCCGGAAAATCCATCGTACCAAGGGCAAGGGGTTTTACCCGAGTCAGGTTTTGAACGGCCACCTTCTCGAACTACTCGCACAATCAGTAGATCCGGAAAACAACCGTTGCTCCCTCTACTCGAACAGCACTCCCTTAGCAAACTTGCTAAAGCCCAAAGACCCTCTCCATCTGCTCGTGCTCGAGCAGACACATCGTTGCAGACTCAGGAACGTACATTGGCTTCCAAGGCACTTGCTGCACGGAATCCAGAACGTCCAGTTGCATCGTCTTCACAAGTTCAAGAAGGTCTTGAACCAACCCCAGATCCTGAACCAGGATCGCCTTCGTTGTCTTCTCACGGAGCAACAACCAGTGTACCAGACCAATCCGCTGTACAGGATCCTACGAACAACACAATGGCCCAACAGCCTAATGTTGCTGCGTTCCGGATTCCCTACCCATGGGAAAAGAATGCACCCAGCTTTGATGGGGGGGATGCTGCCTCCTTGAGGCGCTTCCTTAACCATATGCAGGCCATTATCCAGTTGGGTGGGATTACGGATACCCTTGCCAAGAAGGATAAAATCATAGAGTTTGTGACAGACCAAGATACCAAAGACCAGTGGAAGGGTTTCGACTCCTATAGCAATGGGACTTTTGACGAGTTCATTGCGGAGATTGAGGACCTTTACCCTGAGTTAGAGGATGTCAAGGTTGGATCGCTCCAGAAACTCCGAAAAATCTGCAAAGAAAACCAGGATATTGAGATGTCAGACGCGGGACGGCTAAAGCTGTTTTCAAAGAAATTTGAAACAGAAGCTGCAAAGCTGATGAAACCTCCAGCCTCCATAAGTAATGGAGAGCTGGTTGGGAAGTTTCTGGAGTGTCTTGATGAAAAACTTGAGGCTCAAGTGCTAGCAATGATGGTTCAACATCAGTTTCTTAAAGAAACCAATCCCACCCTAGCACCTGCCAATGCTGCTGGGGTCGGGCAAGCCCAAAACGTGAAGCGTAGGGGTGATGTTATTCCGTTAGCAGATGTGCTCAAAATCGCAAAACACGTTGTGGATATTGCTGCGGCAAGCCCGAGGAATACGAAGTCCAGTAGCAGTGGTTCTGGATATGTTCCGACCGCTGAGCCTGGGATCAAAAAGGAATATCTTCAAAGGCTGGAAACTCTCTCCCAAGAGGTTTCGCACATTAAGGATGGGTTTGAAGTTCACAAGAAAGAGATAGGAAAAACAGTGGCAGACACCATTCAACAGTCCTTTGCTCAAATTGCGAGACAAGCCCCTCCCCATATGTCCGGAAACGCGGCTGGGTCTGGAATCCAGAACAACCGTACCTACGGGAACAACAATGAACAATCCGGAAGAATGGCTGAAAGGCCCCCCATGGATTGCTTCTATTGTAAAGAGGATCATCCTGTAGCTACTTGTCCGCACAAAGAGGAGCACATTAAAATGGGCTACATAACTTTTGTGGATGGGGCCATGCGTCTAGGCAATGGCTCGTTCATTCCAAAGTTTCCGGATTATAAATCCAAGAAAGAAAGGGTGGATGACTACTATGCAGGACAAGGCAAACCGAGAGGTGCTCCCCTGGGTAAAAGAGTCAACCAGCAGTTCTCTCAAGGCTATATCCAGAACGGGGATGAGGATCAAGTCAACCAGCTATACGATTCAAGAGATGATGAGTTACTGGCCCTACGTGTGCAGTTAATGAACCAGAAGAAGTCCGAGCAATCTCGACAGATGAACCAGAAAAACCAACAGCAGTTTGTGCAGGTTGATCCAGAAAGTTCAAATTCTGCTGGGAACGCTATTGGGGTGACTCCGGATCAGATTGCACAGATGTGGGAGATGTATCTGCAAACCCGTTCAGGAGCTGGGACTAGCTCTGAATCGGGAAATTTCTGAATCGTTCGAGGAAGGAGGCGGGTGGCCCGGTTAAAGCTCCAGCCCCACCCAAGACCAAACCTCCGGAGAACCGTGTTGAGGTCCAGAGTCCATCTGCTAGGAATCAGAATTGGCGCGTGAGATGGGTAGATGAAGAAGATGTTCGTAGTCGGGTAGACACCCTGGAAAGTTGGCCAGACCCGGTCAACCGGAAAGAGCTACTTGAGTTTCTGAAGTTGGTGGATGAATACCGGAATGATCTCTGGGATTACAAAAGCCATATAAAACCGTTAGTGATTATGTCCAAGGATACCATTCCCTTCATATGGGGGGAAAGGGAACAAGGGATATTCAACGAAATACGGAAAAAGTTGGTCACACATATCAAGAGGCATTCTAAATCCAGAATCCAAGCTGGGGTTGCTGCTGAGGATTTAGGTGTGGAGGAGGCGGCAAAGCCAGGGAATAGGAACCTGAGATTAGACGATGCCGTTCTGGTTGAAGATACCCAGCCGCTTGATGTTCAAGTCCAAAAAGACTTGCAGAAAGTAGGCTCTAATAAACAACCAGGGGCCCGCCAATCCGGAACCGTCCCCAGTGCCGAACCAAAGGCCTATCGATTGGTAGCTCCTGTACAAAAGCCGGGGCTAACCAATACTGTGGTGAACGATGTGATGGATACGGAAGTGAGGATAAAACTCGGGGATCTTATGGCAGTATCCGGAGAAGTATCCAAGGGTGTGAGATCCAGAACAACCAAAACAAGGCAGCCGGTTCTTGATAAGGAGAACCAGACTGTTTACTTGATGGAGGATCCGGAACCCGAGGAAGACCCTTTTCCGGCGGATGAGTACATAGAACGGTTCGCTCTTGGAGCAGATGCCCTTCACATTGCCCATCTACCGATGTCAAATTTCTTCGTGTCCACTGGTGATGATGGCCTTCCGGTTGGTTCCGTGGTCATTCAGGATCCAGTAGAAACTTATCTGAACAGTATGCCAAAAGGAGAGCATAGACGAGTCTATGACGCAGGGCAGAAGATTTACGCTGCCAGGGAATCAGGAGGCCTGCGGTGCCTCTTTCCGCTAGTCAATGGGAGGCATGGAGTTGAATCCGTTTTGGATACCGGTTCGCAGATTGTGTCGATGTCGCTCAAACGGGCAGTTGCTACAATGCTTACCTGGAATCCGGATATAAAGATACATATGGAATCCGCAAACGGCGAGCTAAAGGAAACTGAAGGCTTGGCCAAGAACGTTCCATTTCTCTTTGGAGATTTAACTATCTACCTCCAAGTCCATGTCATAGAAGGCGCCCCCTACGATATACTGTTGGGGAGGCCATTTGACATTTTGACCGAAAGCACCATCCGGAACCGGATGGATGGAGGGTCCACGATTACCATCTCGTGCCCCAATACGAAACGACGCATAGAGATGCCCACGTACAGAAGGGGTGCTCGTACTATTTTGAGCCGACCAGAAGATGAGATCTTAGGAGGTGGTTCTAGACCTGCAACCCCGGAAGGGAAAGCCGAGCCACAGAAGACTCAGGTTTTTCAGACACTTTCGAGGAATTAGGGATAGACCGTCCCCAAGGAGAACTTGCACTGAAATTCGGTTTTGATGAGGATGGGCAATTCCGGATAGAAGGATATCTGGAACCCAAAGACGGCATGGCATTTGGCTCGGACGAATTGAACACTGCATACTTATTGGCGTCAACCGAGAGTACGGAACTCAAGGGAGATGAAAAGGCTTCGCAACTCCTGCAAGAGTTTGCGTCCCCACGGCTGAATCCAGAAGTAGATGGAAGTGGAAAACAGGCCTTTCAGGTCTTTACCTTCGAAGAGAAACCAAAGTCCAAGAAGGCAAAGGCTCGAAAAGCTAAAACGAACCGTGGGAAACATAAAGTGGATCCCAAAGTTCGGTGCGTGTGCTGTCAATTTGTGGATTGGACAGATCCAGAAAATAGGGGAGATCCCGAAGCTGGAACCAGTGCCCATTCCTCAGACTCGGAGCACACTCCTGTAAACCAAGACAAGAAAAAGAAGCGTAAAAAGAAGAAGGCTCCGACATCGGATACGAAACCGGATTCGGAAGCCCAATCTGCCGACGCTCCTGTAATGTCTTCGTTTGCCGGAAAGAAATATAAGCCTGTAGCGCTTAAAGTTAGACCTGTATATGGAGATTTACCGGAAAAGTATAGGCTCAAGAGAGAGATAACAGGTGATCCTTTAAAGGACATGCCGACTCTACCACAGCAACCTTCCGAATTTACTCCTACAGGGAGGTACACAGAGGAACGGAAAGAAATCATCGATAAAATCCACAAGGGCAACTTTCTCTCAAATGAAGAAAGGAAGTTCATGCACCATTTTATGATGGTGCAATCAGATGCATTTGCCTGGGATGATTCCGAACGTGGAAGCTTTAAACATGAATTCTTTCCGCCAGTCGAAGTACCAATCGTTGAACATAAGGTCTGGGTAGAAAAGAGTATACCCATACCCCGTGGTCAACTCGAACAAGTCTGTAAGATCATCAAGCAGAAAATCGATGCTGGTGTCTATGAGCCTTCAAACGCGTCTTACAGGACGAAGTTCTTTGGGGTTGTCAAGAAAGATGGAAAGAGCATTCGGCTAGTCCACTCTCTTGAACCTTTAAATGCGGTAACCATTGCGCATTCTGGGATTCCTCCGGGTACGGATGAGCTTGCGAACCACTTCGCCGGGAGAGCCTGTGGGGCGGTTCTGGATTTATATTCCGGATATGACCATAGGGACCTAGCAGAAAACTCTCGAGATTTCACTACATTCCAGACACCCTTTGGGGCACTGAGGTTGGTAAAGCTACCCCAAGGGTGGACCAACTCGGTACCCATATTCCATGACGATGTTACATACATTTTAAGGGATGAGATCCCGCACGTCACGATTCCGTATATCGACGATGTTCCGGTCCGAGGACCAGGAAGTCGGTATATGGGATTGGACGGAAAATATGAGACTATCCCTGGAAATAAAGGGATCCGCCGATTTATCTGGGAACACTTCCAAAATCTGAACCGCGTTGTTCAACGCGTTAAGTATTGCGGGGGTACCTTTTCAGGGACCAAGGCCTTGCTCTGTTTGGACACTTTTCCGGTTGTTGGGCATATGTGCTCATTCGAAGGAAGGAGACCCTCAGAGGATAGGATTGGTGTTATTGAAAGGTGGCCTGCTCTGGACAATGTCTCGGAGGTCAGACAGTTCTTGGGAGTAGTAGGGACGATGAGGATGTTCATTCAAGGCTATACTGTGATGAGCCGCCCTTTGACTCGCCTCTTGTGGGCAGATGTTGATTGGGAATGGGGTGAATTACAGGATGCATCCATGGACAAAATCAAGTACGCAGTCAGGCATTGTGAAGCATTAAAACCCATTAATTATGAGTGGGACTCTGATGTCATAATGGCTGTGGACACATCCTGGATGGCTGTTGGTCTTGAAGTTTATCAAGTCGACCCGAACGACCCTACAAAAAAGTATTATGCAAAGTTCGATTCCATACCCTTGAACGAAAGGGAGGCAAGATTCTCTCAGCCAAAAAGGGAATTATATGGTTTACTAAGGGCCCTGCATCATATGCAATACTGGCTGTTGGGATGCCGCAAACTTGTGATAGAGACAGATGCCATGTATATCAAAGGCATGCTCTCGAATCCGGGAATGGGACCCAACGCAACAATCAACCGGTGGATAGAACAAATCTTAATGTTCCACTTCCAGTTGAAGCATGTTAAGGGTTTGACGTTTTCACCTGATGGGTTATCCAGAAGGAGGAAACAACCGGGGGACGTTGAACATGTAAATCCGGAACAGGGTATGGATGATAATCCACCTCCGGAAGATCATGGGGAGTGGGATCACGATATTGCGCAACCTTTGGAGTTTGATGAGTTCAAATCATCGATAGACACCAGGGGAGGGTATATCCAGGAAATATATGTTCCGAATACGGCACTTCCGGATTTACCTGACGCAATTGAAGGTTTCACCGAAGACTGCGTGATAGCGAGTCAAGATCGAGATGCAGTAGACATAGGAGTGCGCCGAGCATATGAAGCTGAGGGAATAAAGTTGCCTCAGTATCTAATGTCTCAGATCCAGGATGAGGAAAAACTCTTGCCAGAGGACGATTTTAAATACGACCCCAATAGGCGAGAATCTTACCCAGAAGATCAGCGCTCTGAGTCCGCAAAGGCACAAGAAGAGAAACTTGACAAGGTTAGGATCTGGTTAAAGGATCCTTCCCGCAGACCGGATGGTATGTCAGATAGGACATACAAAAGGTTCATGCGCTACGCAGCACAGTACTTCTTGGCAAAGAATGGAAAGATGTACCGGAAGAACGAAGATTCGCAACACCAGCTGGTTGTGGATAAAGAATATAGGATGTACATCCTGAAAGCGTCCCATGATAGTCTCGGACACAAGGGGGCCTTTTCGAGCAAAGCAATGATCGAGATAAGGTTCTGGTGGCCGGAGATGGATCGAGACGTTGGATGGTACGTCAAGACTTGCAGGCTCTGCCAGTTGAGGCAAAAGAAATTATTGCGGATTCCGCCAAGGGTTACGATGACGCCGAGCCTGTTCCAGAAAATCCATATAGATGTAATGATTATGGGTGTGGTTTCAAATGGGCATAAACTGGTTGTCGCCGCTAGATGCGCTCTAGCACGATGGCTAGAAGCCAGGGCCTTGAGGAGCGATAATGCTGAAGCCTTGGGCAAGTTCCTTCTAGAAGAAATCATATGCCGCTGGGGGTGTCCACAAGTGCTTGTTACGGATAACGCGAAACAGTTTGTGGCAGCTCTGGAATGGTTACATTCGAAATACGGAATAACAGGTATCCGGATTTCGCCTTACAACTCTCAGGCCAATGGAGTCGTTGAGACTGGTCACTGGGATGTTAGACAGGCAGTCTGGAAGGCAACTGGGGGAGACACACGCAAGTGGTGGTGGTTCTTGGTTCATGCTGTATGGGCAGACCGGATCACTACACGTCGTGGTTTAGGCTGCACGCCTTACTTTGCGGTTACGGGTGCGCATCCAACCATACCTTTAGATATAGTAGAGGCAACATGGCTGGTGGAGTATCCGAATACCATTATCCCGACCCATGAGTTGATTGGGTTGAGAGCAAAGGCCCTCGCTAAACATGCAGACCATGTAGAGGAAATGCGTCAACGAGTTAGTGCGGAGAAACTTGCGGCAGTCAAACGGTACGAAAGAGTTCATGAGGATACTATTGAGGATTATGACTTCCAACCTGGGGATCTAGTTTTGGTTAGAAACACCCAGGTTGAGAAATCCTTAAACTCCAAGATGGATTATCGTTATATGGGACCAATGGTGGTAGTCCGTAGGACTAAACCAGGAGGGTCTTATTTAATCTGCGAACTAAATGGTGCAATGTTGAGCGAAAGATCTCCAGTTTCGGGTGATTCCGTATGAGAGCCGCAAAAAGATAATCCTTTCAGACAAAATAGAAAAGTTGATCGACCTGTCCCCGGAAAAGCTCGAAGCACTCGCACGTGCTAAGGAAGATGCTGAGTACAAGGGAAAAGATCTGCAATTCCATAAAGTCTCGAAGTTAAACCCAGATTGGGCGGTTATCGATCCGGAACTATTGCCAACTGAGTATGGACCTGAACCACCGAGGAAGATTTGGGCCCAGCTAGAATCTATGACGCCGATAATCCTCGACGTTCGTCCAGAACAAGGAAATAGGCACCTCAGGCTACCTGACCTGACCCCCATAGGGCCAAATTTTTTGAGTAGTTTAATTGGCCTATGGGGGGTTTTTTAAGTGGGTGCCCATCCACATGGACATCCATGCTTTATATACTGTTTTGGCTTGGACGTCCCATGCAGGTTCAAAATTGTGCCTGGGATATCCCACTGGCCCATTTGGCAGGTAGGACCTCTGGCACCAGCTGGGGAGAAAAAATGCATTTTTGGGCCATTTCTGCACTGATTTGCATGATTTATAGTGATTCATGAAAGCTGTTAACCAGGGCTCTCATGCCATGACAGGTGCATTGGGGTGAATTGGGGTGATTTTTTTTTCTCAAGCAATATGGTAGCCGACCCACCCTCGAATACCACAATATAGGTAGGCCAGCCCATGCTTGAATAGCAAAATATGGGTATGCTGGCCCACATTTGAATTAGCAAAATATGGGTA